>JAJHUR010085304.1:0-23101 GCA_027495735.1 Lutjanus campechanus | reverse complement strand
CCCACCCATCCATCCATCCACCCCCCCAAGTACTCCTCAACCTAAGCAGAAACATACCGGAATGTGCGAGTGTATACATATCGTACGTGAGCGTGCGTGCTTGTACCTCCGTGTTTCAAATCTCATTAAAATCGTTGCCAACTGTTACAGTCCAACATGTGTGTGCGCATGTGTGTGTGTGTGTGTGTGTGTGTGTGTGTGTGTGTGTGTGTGCGTGTGCGTGCATGTGTGTGTGTGTGTGTGTGTGTGTGTGTGTGTGTCTTTTTTTTCCTTTTGTGTTGTTATTATGATTGAATCAAGTTGTTTTTCGCCTCAACTTGGAGCCTCTCTCCGCCAATCAGCTCCCCTTTGCCAGACCAGCCAATCAAAACCTCCACGCAAAGCTGGAACGGGAGCAGGTATCAAGCTGGGCATCCCTGGGCAGCACAAACAAGGCCCCGGGAATTAAGCCCCTGCTTTAAATCCAATTTTAACCCCCCCACCCCTCTCCTCCCTATACCATAAAGATTGGACAGCGGTTGAATCATCAAATGGTGATTTTATTGAGATTAATCTGCGTCTTAATACTGCTCAATTGGAGGCTGGTGTGGAGCCAAATGAGATGTCGGAGCATTGGAAAAACCTTTGGACAAAAAGAAGGGAGACAATGGCACTTATCAAAACCCGCTGTAAGGATATGATAACATGACAGGAGAAGCAGATAGAGGATTTTGGATCAAGTCAATGTCAAACACACAGATGGTGCGAAATGCCTGCTAATCCCACCGCGACTCGTGTTTCCCCTTTTTTCCTCTGTGTGCCTTCTATCGCCGGGCTGTGTCAGAAAAAGCAAAAAAGAAAAAAACAATACACACACAGGAAAACAAACCACAACTTCAAAAGCATTAAAAGAATTTTAAAGGGGCACTCCACCCATTGTCACAAGTAGAGCTACTCCGTAAGGGTGGGGGGGAAACTGATTCACTTAAAGCTATGATATGCAACATTTCTGCATAAAAATGTCTAAAAACACCTGATATATGTTATATATTTTGTACTTACATTTTCCCAAATGTTTCCAATCAAATGCAGAGAAATCTCTAATTTATTTAAAGTAGTGGAGCATTTGCCTTCTAGCCATTGCTAGCTAGTTGCTAGTTGTTAAAACTTCTGGGAAAACACGGGATACGTCTGACACGGTTTAGAGCGAGGACTAAACGACTGAAAATAACATTAATAAAATTTCATATTACCTTCTCCAATAATAAGATTTCTGCTTGAGTCATGTCAGATAGATTTTCATCAGCTATCGTGGTTGTTTAAAAGTGAAGACAACAACTCCCATGATCCCACGTTATTTCACAACATCATCAAACTACGTCTTTTGTTATTGTTTACATGTGAGAGACCCCTAGCAGCAGAATTTACATATTGTGTTTAAGTGTTGTGATTCTTTTTTCAATAATTTTTTTAATGGAGTGTCTATTTGCACCCTGGTCACATAGCAACTATTCCGCTATTTACACCCGGCCCCCTAGTTAAGCTATAAAGGTTGACAACATCTCTGTAGAGAATGGGAGGTTGTAATGGATGAACGGGTTGAACACAAGACTCTCCAGTGGGAGACGAGTTTTCGAGTCTCAACCTTGGAGATGCCATTCTATACACACAAGGGTGTAAATATTTGACCCAGGATGCAAGTTGGCTACTGATACCTGGGTGCATCTGCCTTTTCAATCAATTTTTTAATTCCTGAATTGATTTTATTGGCACAACATTTTGGCCTCACATCTTACATCTTAAGTTAAAGTAAAAGTTAAATGTAGCAGTTTACTTGATGATGCTGACTGACATGTGATGTCCATTGTTTTGGGAAATATGACTCATGATATACAGTCACTAAAAGTATATGTTCCAACTTTTTCCCATGGAAGTAGGGACGTAACAGACAGGAGTGTGACAAGTTCTAGCATGATATTTCATGGTTACTTATTTTATTATTTTTATTTTATTTGATTTGATTAAAGTACTGCTACTGACTGCTGCATATTTTTTTTGCACATGCTTAGGTGATGGCTGCTTTTTGTTTTTACTATTTTATTTGATCAAAGAAGCAAAGCAGAAACATTTAAGAGGAAGTTTTTTAAGTTAAAAAGGACAGATCTTATATTGTACTTAAAGTTTTTGGTATTGTTCCATCCCTATCAAGCAAGCAAACAAAAGTCACAATAAATCATAAATATCCAAGTGCAATACATAAGAATCAAAATACACATCGAATCAGCACTCAAACATAGTGACAGCATCGAATCAGAAGATAAGTGATCATCCCAGCCCTACTGCTCAGCCTGGGGAAACAATTGTATAATGTGGCCTGATGGAGTTTTCAAGTTTTTTTTTTATTATTGTGATGTCACAGTGAGGTCATCGGGGTTATCTCAACTTGGACTCAACTTTAATTTTAACAGAAAACCCATGTTACAGACCAGAGGTGTGTGGTTTGAAACAAGTGGGAAGAGAGGGTCTAATAAACATTATTGAGTTGCATTGTGGGAATTGTAGGACAAAGCGTTTTTGGAGCTCGACCCACGCAGGAGACAAGAAAGTCAGGATATTTCAGCCTCTGCCACTTCAGTTTTCATTCTTCAAAATAAACGTCTATTGTTAGTTCGCCAACTTTATGTACGCAAAACACTAAATCACCGTCTGACACTTTAAACATGTTGGCAATCTCTGTGATTGTCATTATGTTGGGTGATATATCTGTTTTTCAAGCTCCTGAACAGAACAATGCCAGTAAAGCGGTTAAACCCTGCTGTCAAATTTAACAAGAAGGGAGTTATTGAGGCTGTTCTGTTAGAGTTAACAGTGTGTAGCCAGCATTTAAAAATTCCCATTAACTGCAGTGTTGACCCTTGTGGCCCTTTGATGAAACTCCCACTACAGACAAAAGACCATAAAACACAAGTGGAGACACAGCAAATCAGACTGTCAAATACATGTTGTTTCTTTTTTCTTTGTCCTCTGTTCCGAAAATAAATCTGATTCAAATGTTATTTACTTGTGTTTACATCTGACTTACGTATTAGCGGCCAGTTTAGACAGTCCTGACTGTTGTATTTAATGTATCATTCACTGCCAGGAGTCCATATTTCCCAGATGTGGGAACACAGTGTACATTAAGGCTGTGGGATTAGGACAAAGTCAAATATCATGATATTTATGGACAAATACCTTTATGATGATATTTACTGATAGTGCGACAATATTGTAGGGATGACTATTGCCAATTTCACAAAATATTAACGATGAGATTTCTGATAAATAATCATCTGTAAAGTTGATATAATGACTTAGTGAATAAATGCAAATAATAGGACAGCTAAGACAGTCTGGTAAACTCAGAAAATTACATAATTTTACTGTAATGCAGCATTAAAAACCAGGAAAAGACAACACTTATGTCATATCATGATAACATAATGATATCTTGTGTCATATCATGATACTGCCTTAATATCAACATATTGCCCAGCCCTGGTATACATTTATTTAGAATTTAGTAAACTTCAGTTTTAAGTATCAGAGCTGAGTTAGACATTTTCTCGTCTGTCTTTAAATGGGTGAAAATTAAAAAAGTGTCATGCATAAGCAAAACTTTCTCAAACACAAAGGAGAGTATGAGGGGGATCTACAGTACAGTGCAGGGCTTGGAAACAAAAGACCCTTAATCCTCCCACAGAATGGGTGGTAAACTTAAGTAGATTACAGCAACCAATCTATTAGATTAACCTCATATTAATTTGAATTTAAGGGATAATCTGTAGTTACATCTGTTTGCTGTGACACCCCCATGTCATCATCTCTTGTTATTGTCCTTTTAAACCCCTCTCTGCCTTGTGCCATGCTTTCGCGCAGCCTGTGCGTAAATTCAACGTGCGCGCACTGGATCGCAGGGGGGGAGGCGTGGAGGTGGCGTGGGGGACTAGAGGGGGTGGCTCCAAAAGACGGTTTATCCCTATCACCAGAACGCTCCAAATCGGACCGGAGGCACACTTTGTCCCCGGTGTGACCCGATAGCGCAGAGGCTTTGGACGCAGACACTTTGCCGATGCGTCACAGCGCGTAATAGCCGCCTCTCCAAAGAGAACCGTGAGGAGAGGGGGAGTTTGGGCTCCGTGCGGCTACTCCTCTATATGCACAGGCTGCAATCCCTAAATACGATGAACCCAGTGAACCCTTAACCAACACGCTCACCGCCCCTTTCCACACACTGTAGCGCGGAGTGACACGGGGACACGCCACTGACATAAATTGCCGGGACCAGGGGTCAATTATGTGGCTTAGAAATATGCAGAGAAGGAGTTGAGCTGCAGACACAGGCTCAGACTAAATATAGAGCCGCTTCTCCACTAAAACCTTCAGCATGTGGTGTGAGAGAATTCTTTCATGTGGCCTACCTTCCATCCGGCTGAACTGTTGCTGTCGCCTTTATCCTTGAAATAAGGAACAAAGCGAACCATCCAGTCATAAATTTGGGACAGGGTGAGTCTCTTCTCCGGAGCGCTCTCAATGGCACGGGTGATGAGGTCTGCATAAGACAGGTTCCCCCACGCGTTCCGCCGGGAGGACTTGGCTTTGCGCAGCTGGCCGGCCACGTCGAGCGCAGCCCCCGACATGCAGGCAGGAGCGGCCACGACCGGGGCTGGGGCGCCCGCCGGATGCTTGATCTCAGCCGGCGCGCCACCTTTTCTCTCGGCCCGGCATGCGGGCACGTTGTACTGCTCCACTTTGACCGACGCCAGGGCCAGACCCCGGCTCGCCTCTTGATCTCCCCCTGGGAAATCCTCCGGACACGGCAGCGGCCAGGTGCACGACCGCGACCGGCTGTGAGGCTCAAATTCCGAATCGATATCAACCTGATGCGCATCCATGCCGCCGTTCTTCATCATCATCAGCATGATGAGCTCCCGCTGGATGGATGTCAAAACCGGGCAAGGTCACTACTGATCACAAAAAGCCTGTCAGAGCCAGAGAGTTCAAATCAAACCTCCCCAGTGTCCAAAATCAAGAGAATAAAGGTGTATTGTTTCACACACAGGCGGGATGAAGCGGTGTGAAGGAGCCGGCAGCAGCAGCGCTGGTGTGGGATATTATCATTCTCCTCAGTGCAACAATGTGGCATCACATCAGGACAGATGAAGGTGTATCCGAGGCATCAACAACAGTATCAGTCTCTCTTCCATGTTAATTGCACAACAACCGGCTGCGAGGCTGCATGCAGGACCGAGCGGCGGTCAAACATCCAGTGTGGACGCCGCACACACTTTGAGAATGTCTGCTCGTGTGTGTGCTCTCTCCTCCGGCTGCAGCAACAGTTGATCCCTCTGACAGATGAGGTCCAGTGCAGGTTAAAAGCAGCGCTTATCAAACTCCGCGCATTAATTGACTTTATAATTCTCTCCCAGCTTCTTCACTAGCGTCTTTCTTTCTTTTTCTCTCAGTGCCCGGCTGAAACTCACTGCGAGCGCAATTACTCCCTTAGAAATAGAAACAGGCTCTCATGAATCATTTATATGAAGCCGTGAATTTCCAGACGAGAGAGAGAAAAAAAAAAAGAAGAAGAAGAAGAAGAAGCCCTCCTGGATTTGATTTGGAGCATCCTCCGTGTCTCCTGCGCACGCCGCCAGACGCCTCTCCTCTTCTCCTCCTCCTGCTCCTGTACTGTAGATATTTCTACCTTTGTCTTTAGCTTTCCGCTCACATGTCACATGGGTGCCGTCTCTCTGCCTTTATACTACGAGCTTGTGCGTCTCTGAAGGCTTCAAGCCACTTAACTGTAGCCTGGAATAAAGTGGAATAAGTGCTGCTTCCATATAATTGGACGCCGCCTGAATCAAGTCACTCCCTCCAGAACAGGTTTCCAGAGGAGGAGGAGTGTGTGTGTGTGTGTGTGTGTGTGTGTGTGCGTGTGTGTGTGTGCCTGTGTGTGTGTGTGGTGGGGGGTGATATTCCCAACAATACAGTTTCCAAAGGCAGTCCTTTATACACACAATATACAGACAAAAGCAGTCACATACTTTAATTTTGTCACCTTTATGTCCTTTTTCCCCAAGAGACCATCATCATGAGATTTGATTTATTTTACTGCTAATTAAAGATAAATGTTAACTTTATTTTTTTATGTTTTTGAATAACTTAATTATCAGCTGGACTTGATCAACCGATCAAATCAGTTAATACATGCTTCTTCAAAGAAACTGGTGACTTTTAATGTTTTAAAGGTATAGTTCGGATAGATTTTCCCCCAAAGGCTGTGTAACTCTTTTACTACATGTCATTTTTACCACTGTGAAATAGTTCTACACAAATCGCACGACATTAAACACATCCACACACGTCACTGTACTTTGCTGATGAATGCTATTGCACTTTTGTTACTAGTACTTTACTTGTTTTTACTTTATTTTATTGTTAATTGTATTTTAGACTTAATAATTATTTATTTATATATACATATTTGTGTATTTCTGTACTTTTCTATCGCCAACCTTATTTCATTCCTGTCTATTTATTCTTTGTAAGTTTTAATAGAATGCACCATTTGAGGATGACACAACTGCAATTTCATTGTGCTTGCACAATGCAAATAAAGTCTTTTTGGAGTTGGTTTGTATGAGGTACTTATCCGGAATCAGTGTATTAGGCTACCTATAGTAGATGGTGTCGACACGCCCCCAGTTTGGCGAAGCAAACCAACCAGACTCCTTTAGCAAAAGCAGTAAATGGCCTCGCAAAACATGGGAGTTACTGGTCTACCACTGCAAAATGTATTTAGTCACTTTAAAAAGACCCCCATAAAAACATCTATATCAGTTTAAGTGTATGCGATAGGTAGAATATTTTCACCATTTTGCCTTCGACAGACAGATATTGCCGAGACAAATATTGACAAATATGGCTCTCGTTCGCTCAAGACTCCTTTGGCAAAAACAGGAATTTTACCTCACTGAACACAACAGTTGCTGCTGCCTTGACTGGTTAGTTTGTTTGTGCTATTGTGTGATTTTTGTGAGTCTGAACCAACCCTTTAAAACACTTAAGTCACACAATGACACAAACAAACTAACCGATCAAGGCAGTGGTAGACCAACAACTGCTCTCTTCTGTGTAGGTTCTGTGTGCATGATTAGTCAGCTACAATTAAACGTCTCTACCCCCGTCAGTCAGTGAGTATTATGTTAATGTACAAGTCTGGTTAACAGTTGCCTCTGAGATGCCACCAGTCAAGGCTGCAGCTCTGGCAGACAGCAGCCCCCGTTTCCTCATACCACATGTCCCTGATGTAAACCAGTGAGATGGAAAAGGGGACAGGTAACATCTCATATAAAGAGCACAGTGCGTAATCACATTCAGCAAAAGGCATGTGGATGTTACCCTGCAAGGAGAGCAGGCTGATGGTGCTAGCACTGCTAACGTTAGCCACAGTGTGTGGCTGCATGTATGCCACTGTTTACCAAGAGAAGATGTGATCCTGCTCGATCTGAAAAGAAAACACATTTAGTGAGTTGTTGTCATGTGTTGTATGATAATGTGTGAGCTTCATAGTGCATGGTGCATATGCCACACATTTCAGTGGCATTTGTAATTGTTTGGTTATTGAAGAATGTAATTAATGGCTTCCAAAAGCTCTTAATACATGTAATATTTCTCCAGACAATGTTTAACCCCATCAATTAATAAATTGTGCTCAGTTTTGACAGTTTAATGAGTGTGTTCTTACTTTTAGATTAGTCGGCTAGACTAGATGTAAATTTCCATTTAATCAGTGTGGACATTAGTCACCAGTGACGTTTATAGATCTGTGCGGTAAGATGACTGTTTTTGCCAAAGGAGTCTGGTGTCTTTGGAGAGAGCAATATTTGGCTATTATTACTGTGGCTTCCTGTCCGAAAAGGCTGTGAGACAGCAAGGTAAAACAGTGAAAATGTGAATATAGCATAAATTTAAAATGATATTGATTTTATTAAGGTGGCTTAAGTATGTTTTGCTTACCCTGTCCACAACAGGACATTATGTAGCTTCCTACACCAGTACTCCTGCTGCTTCTCCAAACTGGGGATGTGTTGACCTCCATCTACTGTGGGTAATACACTGACTGTGGATAAATACCTCACACAACCCCACTTCAAAAAATGTAAATTATCCCTTTAGTTTGAACTTCTGCCTACCTGCTTGTTTTGTTTTAAAGAAGCACCAAAGGCAATAACCTATACTTTACATTTGTAAATCCTAATGAAGATTACACATGGTGTTTCTATGAGGCAGCCTGCAGCTTCATAGAATACAGCCTTGATTTATAGTATTTATAATTCATAATGACCTCTGGTCAACATTTATGCATCTTCTAATGCAGTAATCCATAAGTAAGACACCTTACAGCTGCAAATAACCAGGATCCATGTGTAAGGAATTAATACTTTCTCCCAGAGCCATGGATTTTACCCACACTGAGGTCAGGAGTCCTCCCAATGCACCCACACCAACAAACATAAGTGACTAAATATTTTTTGATTATTTGCATCTTTCTTTCCTTTTTAAAAATTTCTTATTTTTTATTTATTTATTTATTTTTAACTTTTTTGTATCTAATTTATGCAGTTTTTAAATGTGTTTTTTCTGTAAAGTGTAACTTCTGTTTCAAAGACTTCTCCACACTCTCAGGGAAACCATACTGGGGTAAAAATGCAGAAACCCTGATTTGTAATTTTGTTGGTCAAATTTAATTCTATCCAGTAAAAGTGATACTCCACTTTCCATGATAACCCACTCAGTATGTACTCTCACCACTATGCTGATGTGATGATGGGTGAAGGTCTTCAGTTCACAAAACAATCCTGGAGTTTTAGGAGAAACAGGGTAGCAGCCTCATCCAGTACAATGGCAGTGAACGGGGACCACAGATAAAACAATTTTAAAAAAGCACACAAAACAAACACAAAACGTCTCCATCCTGCTTGTGTGGTGTAATCCAAGTGTCCGCGAGCCGCGACATAAAAAAATAACCACAAAAGACGTTTTGTGTTTGTTTTGTGTTCTATTTTTAACGTTTTATCCGTGGCCACCGTTCACTGCCATTGTACTGGATGAGGCTGCTACCCTGTTTCTCCTAAAACTCCAGGATTGTTTTGTGAACTGAAGACCTTCACCCATCATCACATCGGCATAGTGGTGAGTACATACTGAGTGGGTTATCATGGAAAGTGGAGTATCACTTTAAAATATACTGGATTTTAAAAAATGCTGGCAATGTGTGTGTTGTTATTGACAAGAAAATAAATATTGGACGGTTTTGCAAAACCCTGAGGTATGTACACTGTCCGTTGTTTTTTTATGTCCAGTGCCAGAGTTTTTAAAATCATCGCATTCTCTAATATCTGCACATGCAACTTGGGGACAGATTGAGGTTACAGTTAGTAAAAAGGCATGCTTAATTGCAGGTATATGACAGGAGGACTTCTGTGTGAAAGTCAGATGTAACACCGCTACTACATCTGTAAAGACCACCCGACTTCCTGAATTGTCAGCGTACTAAGTTTTTTGACACCACATGGTATGTTTCAACTCTACTCGCTTTTGGTACCAACTTCAGCCCTTATTTACTTACAAGCTGTAATCTACACTGTACATTTACTGCCAGACTGACAGCTTCACTGCTCACCTTCTCTTCCTGCTCATCTGCAGTCACTGTGACTCTCTGCTGCTCATTCTCTAGTTCACCCAACCACACACTCCATCGGTGGTCTGCAGTGTTTTCACATCACCTTTCAGTGTCAACTCAGCTTGCTCAGAACCTCGACTGCAGTGCCAAAAACAAGTACCAGGTTCTATCAGTAATGTAACCAAAAAAGAGTGAGTAGAGTTGTGCTGAGCCATACATGTAGTGGAAACGCAGCATATGGCTGGAAAACCACACCTAAACCCTGTTTCTGCCTGTCAAAAGGCAAGTTAGGTTCCTAACTTCCTGAAAAGGTTCCTCAGGCCCCTGAAAAACTTTTGTGGGGGAAATTTATTTGTTTATGACTTTCTTGGCCTTCAAGAATTCAATTTCAAACATATTCAGTCCTAAAATATTGGCTTAATCACCTTATGAATTCTATGATGAGTGTTTTTAATTTTAGAATCTCTACTAGGTTGTTAAAACCCCCAGATTTCCTGTGTTTAACACACATATTAAAAAAAAAATCCCCAGTCCAACCACAGTTTATGGTTGATGGTGACCTGCAGTGGCTGTGACACCAAAAGCCAATGTTGACTTAATTAAAGATTTAAGTTACTTAAGTTATGTTTCATTTCATGGCTCCTGTGACTTATGTAAGTTAAGGTAACATAACATATTATTTTATCCTAAACCATGATCTTTTCCTAAATCTAACCAAGTTGTTTTGGTGCCTAAACCTAACCAAACTGCAACCTTTTCACAACATCAACCACATGTTTAACATCATGTGACGTACTTCAGGTCTGATCTCTGCTGGTCATTGGTACACTCCAGTGTCATTTAAGTAAGAATAAAAGGGGAACTGGGAACATCATCACATTGTTCCTAATTGCTCCTTTTTGATCAAATATCTCTAGGAACTATGGAGGCCCCTGGACCTAACATAGGAACTAAAAGTGCCTTTGTGCGTTTCCGCACTCAAATTGTCAGGTCTGGATTTGACCAATAGCACATGTTCATAAAAAAGTACTTCCCCCAGAACAAGGACTATTTTGGTATCAAGAACTTATGACTGAGGAAGGTCCCTTTAGTTCATGAAATGACTCCTCGGGTTCCTGAAAAAGTCCCTGCAATGGAAACAGGCAGAATGGTGGCTGCGGTCCTGCCTCTCCCACAATCGATTAATTGTGTTCACATTTCCAACATAAACATTTTTAACATTTACTTGATTTATGGCTTTATACTAAGTTATTTGCAGATTTTTTAAAACTTCCTTTTAGGTTGTGTTTTTTTTCCCCTCTAAAATGTGCAATAGGTGAATCTGGAGAAATGTAATTGTTGAATCTCATTGCCAAGTCATGAAATAATTGCATTTTGTGATTGAGACTTGACAACTGACTGCATTACGGACCTGTGATTGTCTTCTGTTACTGGCTAGATTTTCAAAAGCCTGACAACAGAGCCAAGAGGAGAAAGCAGAGATCTAGTTTTCTCTCAGACCACTTGAATTAGAATATGCTTAAAGGTTATTATGGAACTTTTGCCCAAAATAAACTGCCTCCTCCAGCTTAAATGACTTTACTTTTTTCCTGGCGAAACCACCAAACCACAACACATTAACTAATCTAAATAAACTGCATTATACTGCCTTTGAATAAGTGCATTATAATAGAACCAAATACAATAAATTATCAGATGGGGTGATTCTTCCACTACCAGCTCCCCTCTCCGTCTTTGTCCCACACCATTGCCTTTGGTGGCTCCGAGTCCATAAAGCGGCCTCCATCAATAGCTGCTCTGTGTGTTGTAAGCTCCTCTGGAAACCCCCACAACTGATAGAGGCTGCCACTCTCTGACAGCCGGTTGTCAGTGACAACCATAACCTCAAATGCACCTAAATGGAATGCTTTCATGAGGACTAAATAGGCCTATCAACATGAAGAGCGCGGGCGATCAGTGTTTGTGTGTATCTGGGTGTGCGTGTGTGTGAGTGTGTGAGAGAGAGGAGAAGAAAAAGTGGAGAGAGATGCTGTAAATGGGAACAAACAGAGGGAAAATTCAAAACACATGGCTCTGCGGTTTCCAGAGGAGATTTTTATGCGCCGCAGAGAAGTTGTAACAGGAATGTGGTGTGACTCCTATCATATGGAATGAAAACACTGAAGCCGTGCCAGCAGGGTGGATATAGGGTGTTCAGCCGTGGCTTACAGCAAAGTCCTCGTCATCGCAGCTAGGTGATGTACCGCCGCAGCGTAAACATGAGAAACATGAGTCACACGGCTGGACACGACACGAGGCAGACGGAGAATTACATGGTCTCACACGGGGGGTGGGGGGGGTGGATTTGTCAAAGATACTGTGGCTGTTTGTGCAAAATATGAAGTGACTACAAGAGGAGCCCGAACACTCAACTCTTCCAAGAAACATATTTTTGCACCAGTGTTTCATTTCCAGCAATTATTTGTCAGATTAGCTGATCTGCCAAGTGGATTTGTGTGAGATTCATGTTTATCCATTGTCCCTCGATTTTCTCAGCATCAAATATTGATGATATGCATATTGACTGTCACCGCCACCTCCCTCAAACTGCCTCTTCTTATTCATCTACGAGACCACTGATGCCCCAATGAGGACGTAGTGAAAGGCAAATAATTTACCGCAAAGAAATCTGTTTACAAATGCTTTAGGATGGTATTAATCGGTCACTTTTAAAGGAGCAGTCCAACGTTTTGGGAAATCTGCTTGCTATTAAACCTACGGTCAGATGACTTACAGCCATCCCAATCTGAAGTAAAAGGGTTCTCGGTGGAACCCCCTGGGTGGGTTCCAGATAAAACCCTTGGAGTACAAAAAGGTTCTCAGTCAAACCTTTGTGGGCTCTTGTTAGTACCCTTAGAAAGGAACTTGATAAAACCCACAGATAGGCCTTTTCCACCAAGATGGAACCGGTCTCGTTCCAGTCTACGCACCTAATTTTGTAAACCATTCAGTGTGTGACTTAGCGCCGTACATAGTGCGAGAACAGACGTTCTGGACGCAGAGTGGGGATGACAGAAGCATCATTCTCCCGCTTACAAGTCAGCGTAGCATCAAAATGATTCTGAAGCTGTTATTTTAAGGTAGAATAGTTGCACAATGTTCCTTTAAAAGTCAAATAAAATGCATTTTCAGCAGCACCAAAGCTGTCTTATTTACATGCTGGGAGCTCTTCAGCAGAAAAACGACAGCCTCGTTTCTTCAAACGCCTAAAACAACCTATGTTTGTTCTCCCTGACAAGCAACTTCTTGTGGTCGCATAAATAATGACTGAGTGTAACATAACATGTTGTCGTCATGATGCCATAAAATCTCTGAGGGAGGCATTTGGGTTTGGATGAACAAAGCATCTTGATTTAGAACTTTGAAGTTTTGGTTTCCTCAACTTAACAAAGCTGCACTATTTAATATTTTTTTGTGTTAAAATGGATCAAATGATTGTGTAATATGAGAGGGGTCACTCATAGTGACAAGCCCACAGAAGATTATCACCTGACTTAGCTGTTCCCTTCAGCTCGACAAAGGATTTCTCTATCTTTCTGCTCATAGTTTTGGTTTTATGGGTCATAACTTCACTGTTTTATTCTGTCTCACCACTTGAACTCATTTCCCGCTGCAGGCATCACCTTAGCAGCACCAGTAAGCAGGCGTAGTTTGGCGTGCTATCATCAGGTGGCTAGAAACACTGCTCCAAATGAATGCTAATGTTGTCCCATGTCTGTGGGATTCTTAAATAGGCAAGAATTTGCTAGCACATTCGCCACAACAATTTTATAAGGTGATAATATGTCACTCACAGCCAACCCAAATTCCCCTGTTCCACTGTCCCCAAGTGACCAAAAAATCAATTAATGCAGCTTTAACCGTAGAGTTGGCAGATCAGTACACATTATATGGGTTGTTTTGTAAGGCACTGACATGACCTAGTTTGACATTTAGGTATGGAGACTTGTTGTGAAATGCATAAACCACATGTCTTGTTTTTACATTTCCGTTTGTACATTGCATGAGAAGGGAAGCTCTGGAGATGCTGGAAGGCGTATTTTTACACTCTGACAGAGTCAGGCCAGTGGTGTCTCCCTGCTCATTGTTTACCTGCTAAAGTTAGACTGGACACATCCAGACCATGCTGGGACTGGGCACATGGAGATGACATTTATACTGATATTTCAGTAACAAAGTTAAGTGTACGTTCTACAATGTCTGACAGTTCTTTTAAACTTTCTCTGTTCCTTTAAATGTCTTTTTTTTTATCCTGTTCTCACTCCCAAAAGCATCAAATACGGCAACTTAGTCAGTGACCTTATGCTTCAAGCTATGGTGTAGGTACCCCTGTACCCTCATTTCTGCATGCTGGGTTGTCACATACAGCTGTTATCTAATTGGTTGCACTTTGAAAGGTCAGCAGCAAATGAGGTCAAAGCTCAAATAATTTGAAGTTTGAGCGCAGCGGTCAGCGGCGGGTCTGAGCGGTGTGCTACACCGCTCTCTGACTTTCACTCTGGGAGACCCTGGTTCATGTCCCATATGAAACCAATAGTCAATGTTGACTTTTGTTGAGGACATTGTGTTACCTTACACTACATTGCATAGGAGAACTTCTGTATGTACTTTATTTTTATATTAATCCACACTATCTTTTCCTAAACCTACCCAAGTAGTTTTGTTTCCTATAACAAGTAGTTTTTGCACCTTTGTTTTGAAAGTCTACCTGGCCATTATGTATTTATTATTGCTAACAAGTCCCTGCAGCCCTTCACATACAAAACCGATGCTAGAGGGCCACCTATCATGGATGTATTAAGGAGAACCTACAGTATCACAGTTTGAAGACATGAATTGGGAGTGAGAATATGTTTATTGTGCAAAAATGTCTGACTATTCCTTTAATTTGGAAACAAAGTCATGTCCAGTGTATGAAAGTTACTGTACATGACAAAGGGCTGAAAAAAGGGATGAGTTTCTGAGAAACTAATTGAATTTTCTTTTCTTGTGGCAGTTGTTCGCATTGGGCTGATCACCAACTGGGACTGCGGGTGTAGCCTCCTTTTTTTTTGACACTACACCACTAACTATTCCAAGGCCCCACACACCTTAGAGTAAACACTAATTGCCTCTTCTCCACGGGTCTTCCTTCTTCATTTTCATGCCTTATCTGGTGAGCCAGTCAGTCAACCTGCAGGATTATTGATGTGTTTACAGGCGGATGGGGGATGCCACTCCCTGCCTTGGGAAACCCTGAGGCTTTCAACTGTTGAGTAACACTGACTGCTGCCACCGACGCCTCCAATCAGGAAAGTTGGGATGTGCTCCTCTGTGCTCATAATGAGGCAAAGCAGAAAGAAAGAAATGGTTGCACCATGGCTTTTTGACTCACCTGTTTCACTTCATTTAATCATAAAGCAGAGTTTCAACCACTGTCAGTGCAATTCTTCCACACAAAGGAAATCAATCTGTCAAGACCTGGAAAACTCGGCTACTTAAAACAAATTTATGAATGTCAGACAGAGTTAATAAAGTGGAAAGGGGAAAACTGAAATATTACCACCTTGTAAAGTTAAGCTGTTCAACATATTAGCAACCAGTTCCCTTTTTACACAATCAGCAGACATAAAACATTAGCATTCATTTTGTGTTGTGATCCTGGACACCATCCCATCATTAACTCTCCTTTTAGCTCGGTTTTGGTCTCCACACTTTGCTCTTTAGGTGCCAAATGGTTCATAGCCAGGTTCCCACCAAACACTGTCACTACAGTACCCTTGAAAGCCGTCATAACCCATACCTACATCTACCTAAACCCTAACTCTGTCTTGTGTTTCCACTGCAAAGAGAAGGCCTATAATTAAATGAAGGCAGGGTTGTTACCGGATGGGCATAGCCGCGTAAACCACATAAGTATATTTAATGTGACAGTAAACAAAGGAACACAATGGAGGACAATGAATGTTTCACTTCTTTCTTCTCGGCATGTCTCTGTAACAAATGGTGGGATTTTAAAAAATGGCAGGTTTGTGCACCAGAGTCCTTTGTCATGTAAGAGTTGACATTTCTGTTGACCAATCAACAGGCTGTGATGTTTCTAGCTCTGCCTTTAAGACCCGAGTCAGAGTGCGAGGTAACTCAACAAAGGGATAACAAAAAAAAACAAAAAAAAACGGGACAAATTGGAGTACGCTTTTGCAACTTTTGCAAATGGAAACGCAAAAACAACCATTCTAATGTGTTACAAACTGAACTGGACTGGACTGCTTGGTGGACTGTCATTGTTTTACAAGTCACAAGTACGTTTCAAATCTTTGCACTCAAGTCAGGGAGGCAAGGCAAGTCCTGATTTCAGTCCCGAGTCATGATATAACCATGCGTTTCCAGCCTCATTGATTTACAAAGTTTCTTAGTTGTTAAGCTAACATAAGCTAAGCATCAGCTCGCAAATTATGTTACTATTGGTCTCAACTTAGCGTTCTTTTTGCAAGTTGGAAGCTGTTGCGTCTCCGTCTGTAACTTTCGCATACTGCAAATCGTTTTTGTTGGCCACCACATTGTTTTTGTATGTGAGCAATGTGAATTATGTTTAGAATTTTTTTTTTTCAAACCGGAGCTCAGTAACATAAGGCTGATTCTACACAGAGAAAGCAGAAAAACTTTTGTTGCAGATTGCAAATTGCATAATTTTCATGCAATAGCAGTTTGTTTGCTGACAGCGTTACCAACCTTGCATGAAGTCAGTGAGGATAATCTCCACCTGAAGCATCCAAAAGAACATCCTTTGTTTTATTACCTTGTTTATTTTGGTTATAAGCCATTGTCGAGTTGAGAGCTGTCAGTTAAAATCAGTTGGAATGACGCCACATCATCAGTGTTTCGTTTGGCTGTTGCATGAAACTCGTCTATCAAAGTTGAGAGTTTTGCAACTGCTGCGTTTCAATTTCATGTTTCAGGGGTGTTACAGAGGGCTTTACAACACACAGCCCAGTTGCAACTTAGTTTCACCTGAATTTCAACCAACTAAAGTTGCGTGAAAGTTTCACTGTGTAAAGCCAGCCCAACATTAAATCTTCATGGTTCTCTCCTGCAACCTGACTCTATGATATCAGATTGGTTCAAACAAAGCGATCTGGGGAATAAAGTGTCCACTTGCTGAGAATGAACAGAGTTATTAGTGTGATCAAGGAAATGAATTGAATGGTGGGACAGATTTTAAATAACAGACTTTTTTTGACAGACTATCTTTGTTCTTGGGGAAATAAAAGGTATAAAGCATTTTCAAGTCAAAAGGCTCAAGTGAAGTCACAAGTCCAAGTGGAGTTGTAAAATTTGCTTATTTTATCAAATTGGGTCTAAAGTCATCAAAGTTGTGACTTGAGTCTGAGTCCTAGTCATGTGACTCAAGTCCTCATCTCTGGTGTATTGTGAGTTTAAGCACTTTTGCTGACAACAGCTGCAGAAACAAGGTTAATGAGAGCGAGAGTGAACCAAAACAGTTAAGTTGGTGCCCATAAAACCAAAACATTGAGCTAAGAGATGCTAAAAAGCTGTGTAGAGCTGTGGGGAACTGCAAATTAGGGTTATAATTCTGTCTGAGCAGTGGTGGCCTTAGGGTATCTGAGGGGCAGGAGTGAAAAAAAATAAAAATAAAAAGGGCACCAGGCTGTACACGTGGGGGCACCAGTGCATCAGAAATGCATTTAAGGCGAAACAGATCCAATTCCTGGTCTAGATTAAAATTGTTTTATTGTACAACAACTTCTACAAATCTGTAATAAAAACACACAGAAATCTACTGTATTTAAACATTTATAGGCACAAATAATAATCTAGTTTGTAGGTCAGCCTGCACTGCATTGTGTTTTCTCCACCCCAGGGCAGCCCAGAAGGCATTTTATCATGTTTTGCCCACTGAAAGGGCACTTTACCATGTTCTGTCCACTAGAAGGATGTCCCAGCAGGTATTTTATCATGTTTTGTTCACTGGAAGGGTCCCCTAGAGGGAACTTTTCCATGTTTTTTTTGTTTTTGTTTTTTTACTGGAAGGGCACTTAAATATGTTTTGTCCACATAATTTCATCTTAAAGCCATGAGAATGGGTACAAGTGCTAAGGAGCTATAACGGCTAACATGGCTAAAACATTGCTTTTTTTTTCATTCCAAAGGCTAAAGCAGCTCAGGTCATTAATTAGTGCATGTTTAAACAAAGAAGGACTGATGACTGAATTTTTTACATTTTTAAAATGCAACCTGCAAAGTTTTTGTCCTCTGCTTAGTTGGCAGTCTCTGGGTTAGAATATACACTATAGCTTTGGGCAAGTCAATAACTGTACTCAACTTTGTTGCAATGTTCAGCCTTAAACAACCTCCCCCCCCTTTTTTTTTTGTTCCTCTCCATCAGTCCATAATCCCTCCCTCCAGCCCTCCCTTTTCTTCTTTACAACCAACCCCAGTTACATAAGACTGCCGAAACTGTTGTTTTCAAGCGGGACTCACTGCTGTGTGCGGAAACTGTGGGAGCGGAGGGTTGGGCATCTCAGCCCGAACACTGCCAATGGCCATCCCAGGAATGCATCCTCTCTGTGGGTCTGGGCCGCAGCCAACCATGTGGCCTCCCAATGTCACCGAGGCACTGAGACAGAAAAGAGATGGAGCACTTTTTAGAGCACTTTTTTTTGTTGTTGTTCCGAAAGACAAAAGGCTGCATTTTGCTCCTATATTGGCAGTACATGTTGAGGTTGTCTAATACTACGCACGTGTATACTTTCTTCTGCTTTTTATGGGTGGAAACCACATTATTGTGTTGCGCCTGCCTGCCTCACAGCCCTTTGATGAATACAAATACAGTTTTAGTAATATTTAAAGAATCCCCCTCAAGCAATGTTGGATGGTGAAAGGGTTCAGGCAGACGCAGTGACAGACTTCTCTCCGCCGTACCTGACATAAAGAGGTTTAGCTAACACTACCCGACACCTACTGTTAATCCTATTTCAAATTGCACTCTCAACCATGAAATCCACTCACAAGAGAAAAAAATACACAGTGATGCAGTGCAGAGGTGTTACAAAGATAATCTTTCCCCTGCCACTTTTCCCCACTGGCTTTAAAGCAACAAAAGCGAGCAGGTACAATTAAAGCACGGGTAGGTCTTCTGAGGAGAAAAAGAAGGCAAAGGAGGAAGGTTAGGGGTTTGTGAAATTAGGTTATGTGGGAAATAAAAAGGGGAATGGTATCACACTGTGTCAGCAGGCGGTGCCAGACATATGGCAGACATTGGTGGTAACCACGCTGTACGGGTTTTTGCCAGAGCTTGATTTGACCCAGTCCTATAAAGCTTCCTGATGGTGGTTGCAGAAAGTTAATCACATGAACTCTTCCAGGCCCTGCGGTCTGCTAACCCAGCACTGATCCCAGAACTCAGGCACGGGTCTGGACAGCCGCGTTTCCGCGCAACATGGCCTCCGCACGACCGGCATGACTGAGGGTTCACGGAGAGGAGCAATGAGAAGCGAAACTGGGCTTCTACCAACAAGTCGTCCGTTAGACTGAGGTTCAAAGCTCATTATTCACCTTGGAAATGGGGTCGAGAAAACAACCTCGACCATTTAGTAGCTTTTGATCATATTACATGGTCTGCATCAGCTGACGGAGCTTGCTCTGTTTTTATGGAATTGTGGGTGTCCAAACAACTTCCTGACCGTGTTGGCTTAAAGGTATAATATGTAACTTTTCCACATTAATGTCTAAAAAAAAAGACAGGGCTTATGCTCCATATTTTGTTGAGATTTGTGCCCAAACGTTTCCAACCACGGTCAAATCCAGGGAAATCCATAATTATGGTAACGGTACATTTCATTTGGTCGCCTGTCAGCGGCATCTGGGTAAACACTGGAAATGCCAGAGAATGAGGAAGGAAACTGCCAAACATGGCCAAACATGGCGCAAATAAACATATTATTTCTCCCAAGAACATGATTTCTGCAGAAGGTAAATTCTCATTGGCAGTGGTGGGTTTTTAACAAGGAAGACAACAACTCCCATGATCCCACCCTACCTTATGACGTCCATCTTTTCTCACTGTTTTAATGTTTGAGACCCCAGCAGCAGGAATTGCATACTGTGCATTTGAAAGCTGAGATTTAATGTGCATTATCTAACCTGATGATGTCATAGTGATGTCATCAGGTTTGTCTCAGCTTTAGCTTTATATCGTCCATGTCATTGTTATGTCTTTGCTGTGGAGTTTGAAAGATGTGGGCATTCTTCAGGCAGGGAGGGTCTAAACGAGAGATGCTGTGAAGTTGCATGATGGGAAATGTAGGATCCAGAATTTGGGGGGCGTGACTCACACTAAGGAGTAAAAGTCAGGATATTTCGGCCTGTGTTGCTTCCATTTTGAAACATGTCTCTTGTGAGATCGTCAATTTTATGGATGCGCAATATTAAATTACCAACCCCTGAATGATTTAGTTACATTCAGGCAGCTAAAAATACTTACGTTACATTAAAGGGTAGCTGGTTTTTCAAACTGGACCCTATTTTCCCATGTTCTTGTGTCTAAGTGACTAATAGGGACAACAATTTTTGAAATTTGTCCAGTATTGAGGGTGAGGACTGCAGCCAGACACTGGCAGCTGAAGCAAAACTAAGCTACAGCGCAATCACTCCAGGCTACTGTGCATCGTCAAAGCAAGTCCACTAAAATTGCTTGTTTTGCCACTGAGAGGCTGAGATTGTTACTCTAAGTGTCCTACAGCATTATGGAAATGATTGCTGAACACAGGGGAGTGACCAGACTTGTTTGACTGGGGTGACCCAAGGGGGGCACTGACTAGATGGCACAAAAGGGTGGCATGAAGCATACACGTACACATGCGCACATATGACGGAATAGCATTCCATTTACCCATTTGCTGTTTATGTTTTTTTGTGCATGATTTTCTTGAAGGGAACTACAGCTTACATCTCATTATACATCTCTCTGTTGTAAAATGATCCATAATTATTGTGAAAAATTTTAAATAGGCTTCATACAAAAGAAAACAATGCACATTTATAAGTATTCATCAGCCAGGAGCCCCCCCCCCCAAGCCCCATTTCTAGAGATGCCCCTAGCTAAACAGCATTTATCATTCAAACTTGACAGAAAGAAAATAAAACTTATCAGAAACACAGTGAATGAAGGGTTTATTTTGATCACACAACTAGAGTTTGCAGTTGATGTAACAGTGGAAAGACAAACCAACACGTTTTTGGTGAGTTTTCTTTTGCTTCCGTCGAGTCTGAACGAAGATGATGATGATGTTAAAATTACAGTGTCGGCAAAGGGAGTAAAAACATATCTTATTCAACTTTCTCTGCAGGGATCCTTTCCATAATGTTGTCGGATACTTGGAAAAACTATCAGGCACTGTCAGTGGCCAAAACTGTGGATGTACTTCAATGGTGCACAGTTGCCCCTACGGATTACATTGTAGCATAGTTTTGCTTCCTCTGCCTGCAGCATTTTCCCTCAGTACTGGACCAATTTCAAAAATTGTTTCAAAAATCCATTTAGACACAAAAACATGGAAAAATAGGTTAACCCTTAAGGTTAGGGACTGATTGTTGACTTTTGGTTGTAAACGGTCTCAGTTCAACAAATGAGCGGTTTAAAATAAAGATAACAAAATTTTGCTTCGAATCTCATGACCTGGAGCATTTTCAACTCAAACTGCACAATTTTGTGTTTCTTCTCGATGCCTCTGGCAAGGCTGCAAAAGCTTCTGCAACTGTATAAAACTATAACAAGTCTAAAAATGGACTGTAAGTAAGTTTTCACTATAAGTCCAGTTTTGACCCGATACAGTTGCTTCTTGTGCACAACTTCTCAACTCCTGACTAAAAGATATGAAACCTAACAGGGAGCAACACTTTGTGTGGGTTGCAGCCACTGAGGGGTCCACAGGCTGTCAGAGGGGGGCTGTAAAGTAAGGAAGTAGACAGTACAGGAGGCCGGCTGTGACAGGGGATGGCAGGGTGGGTGTCACCAGGTACGATTCCCCCTGTCTCCGTGTATCTCAAGAGTTTCGCCTGGCTGATCAGGGACGACAGGACCGCTGCTCCCAACCTTCAGTCAGCTGTCACACGAGGTCACCGCGGGAGACAAAGTATGCGAGTCACACACTGTACAGGCCAGACACACGTCAGATACATGCGTCGGCATTCAGTAGCGCGCGCTCTCGTGCCGCATGTGAAGTTTGACACCACCCGTTCAGAGCAGGCCGGCGTGGGCCGACGACGGGAAATGATGTGGTGCTGAATTTAATTTCTCTATAATTTCTATTATCTTGGCGGTCACGGGTTAACACTGGGGAGTGAAAATGGAGGAATAAAAACACAACAACTTGGATTAGAGAGAAAAAAATGAGGGAGTTCAGAGGGTCGTATATCATTAAGCAATTGAGAAAGTTAATTAGGCAGCTCTGATAATTATTGCCATGGCAACCTGAGCGCACTCATGCAGATTTGATTAACGAGGTGCCATTTATCTGTACTGGCTAGACGGCAGGGCCTGCACAGAGCTTGAGAGACCCCTAAAGGTGGAAGCTATGTAATGTATGCTTTATTCACAGCCACAGTGTGCTTTCATACTGAATTTAATGCAGTTGGCAGCTTCTACTGTTGAAGAAAAAGCAGATAACGTGGCAAAAATGATTGCATCACTCACGTAAGGGAGAAATCTGAAGTGAAACTAAGCTTTAGTTTTCTATTTTCTCTCGCTGTCTCATACTGCTGACACATAGTTTGAAAAGTCAGTGTTTCCCATTTGAATAAATGGCGTTTCCGTATCCATAAGAGAATGTTAATGGCATATGATACTGCAAAACAAATCTGGGGTCAGCGTTGCCAGATTGTGTAGGTTAAAAACAGGATGACCAGATGGGAATGGGTGAAACCCAGGAGCATGTCGTATCAGAGGGACTAAAATGTTTAGAATAATTTAGAATAAAGCAGATTCCGTGGATAATCTAATGCACAGTGGGTGTGTTAACAAGATGCATGAAGCATTACACACAGGTGACAGGTGTGTTACAATCATTTTAAACGTCTTTTCAGCAACTTATATTATCATTAAGCTTACAAACACATTTTTTTAAAGATATTTTTTATCGCAAATTCCTCCACAGTGGCGGTTGCACTCTGACATCTGGTTTAAAACAGGTCGAATGACATCAACAATCAGTTATTTATCAGTCTAATCAGTACAATACACAAATGCAAGCACATCAATATTACTTATTATTATTGTTAGTAGTAGTAGTAGTAGTAAAGGACAAGCAGGACAGGATGATGAATTCAGGACAACTGCTTGTAATTTGGGACTGTCCTGAATTT
>JAJHUR010085303.1:37681-51067 GCA_027495735.1 Lutjanus campechanus | reverse complement strand
ATATTGTTTTTGTTATTATTTAATATTTCACTATAGTATTCCTTTTTGCTAACTCTTATAATATTGGTTAACTTATTTTTATATTTGTTATACTTATTCTCTGCCTCTTTAGTTCTTTGTTTTATGAATTCTCTATAAAGTGTATTTTTCTTTTTACAGGCATTTTGTAACCCCTTTGTGATCCATGGTCGATCTGTATATTTATGTTTTCTACTATATTGTTTAATTGGACAATTTTTGTCATACAGTGATGTAAATATCCTTAAAAATGTTTCATACACATTGTCAATATTATTCTCTTTATATATAGCATCCCAATTTTGTGCTAGTAAGTCATTTTTAAATGCATTCATAGTTTCCTCTGTCCTAAATCGTCTGTATGTCAGTCTTTCATCTGTGTGATTTCCTTTGTAGTTGCTGTCATAAACTGTAAAAACCGGTAGGTGGTCACTAATGTCAATGATTAGCAGTCCACTCACAGTATTGTTTTCAATGTCATTTGTAAATATACAGTATTGTCAATTAATGTGGAACTGTGGGGTGTGATTCTGCTAGGTCTGGTGATTTTTGGGTAAAGGCTCATACTGTACATTGTATTAATTAATTCGTCAGTCATTTTGTGCTTATTTGGATTTAAAAGATCAATGTTAAGATCACCACAGATGAAAATAACACAAAATAGCAGTAAGAGTTCTGCAAACCCTGGAAACTAACTACAAAACTGGATTTGTTGATTTATTGTCCTACCTGGTCCTTCTGATGGATGATGTCTACCAACAGGCCATGCAGTACAGCCAAGCGCAGAGGCAGGTCCACATACCCGTCGAAGGAAGTCATTGGTATTTCAGTGTCTAAACTGGACACTGTTTGCAGAAAGTTCCTCATTCCATCCCAGTGCTGCTGCAGGAATTCGTTCATAAAGAGCATGTATTCCTCCTTTTCTCCAAACCTGAATCAGAACAAAAGTCTTCAATTACTTAAGCCACTTCAGGTAAATTTAGAAAATGTCTTTATTCCCGTTTCTAGAATGTCTTTTTAGTGTATCAAAAGATGTTTTGCTCATTATTAAAAGCACTAAATTGATCTATTCAATTTAATCTATGCAGAGGACACTCACAGGGTGAAGTTGGCCAGATTCTGGATGACTTTGGCGGTTAAGGTGAGGGTACGCAGGGTGTTTGGCTCTGGATAAGGCTGTGTCAGACCGAAAAGAGAGGGACTGAGGATAGCAGGACATAAGAAGCGAAGGAAGAGGGAGGCAGAGATGAGACGCTGGCCAATCTCTGGTCTGCCCTGGTCTTCACACAGCTCCACCCAGCTGGAGAAGATCTTGTTTAACTCTTCAGGAAAGGGTCTGTAGGCAAGGAACATGTCAAGCATCAGCTCTGAATTTGATATTTTTTATCAGCTCAAATATGACAACTGATCTAAACATTAAATATTTGTTATTTGATATTTTCTATGATGGCCTCGCTTCTCTTACCCATGGATCTTAACAATCTTTTGCACCACCTCCTCGCAAGCTTCACTCAAATGCTTCTGATTGTTTGACAGTTCAGACGCAGGGCATTTACGAGGGTCAACTTCACAGTTCTCCGTCGAGGCATAAAGACGAGTGATAAAGTCCCCTGAATTTAAAAAGAAAGTTCAGTTGAGTACCAACAAAGTACCAACTAATTCCATTTACAAGAAACCACCTATGCCACAGGACCACCCTACCTAGTGTGTCAATAAGATACTTCTGGCCAACCAGCTTCATGTACTCATCAATGGCTTTAGTGGCCAGGGTGTTCTCTCTGAAGATCAGTGCCTCCTTTTCTCCAAGACGCTCAACCTCGGCACTGCCCAAGTCAATGAGGAACTCCTAAAGAATAAACATGAAGAAAACATATGTCGGGTTATTCTTTTGTGTTGTATTTTCTTTTAAAAATCAAATTATGTTTGAGATTAATTTCCCAGTTGTGGTATTTCAAACTTCACCTTGGCTTTGCCAATACTCTGCAGTACATGAACCAGAGCTCCTGCCAGCTCTTCCTTCTCCTTCACATTCAGAAGTGGCTCCAGACTTCTGCACATTTCCACGTAATCCACTGTCACATACTCAGCAAACTCTTTGTATTTCTCCATGGGCAACACTTGCAAATTCTGGAAACGGGCCTTGATCCGGAGTGAGGCCTGTGGCCCCAGCAGTTCTTTGTTTCCCGCTTTGAAAGGAGTGATGGGATACCATTTTTCCTGATAGGTTCTCCCTCTGATTTCAGCTAAATGTATGGCCACGCTGCCCAGTGGGTGCAGACTGGTCTCGTCTCGGGAGTGACGCTTCTTCTTGGGGTCTTCTTCACGGAAGAGGTGCAGGGTGATTTGGGAGACAGAGGGCAGGTTGTCTAGCTCAAAGAATTCACCCCAGAATAAGGGACATCCTCCAGCCACACCTCCGCTGGCCCCTAGGCCTCCTGTAGACCCTGTAGCATTGTCCCCTGCCAAACTGGAGCGGTTGGCGGCCTTGCCAACAGCTCGGCTGCTGGTCCGGGCAAACAGGGTCCCATCCAGGTGTACCTCACAGTAATAACGCCGTTTGGGCAGCAGATCCTTAGCTTCATTTACCCACAGACTCAGGGAGTTCTCTGTGCGCTCAATGTTATCCTGTGAACAATTATGCATTTAGCTCCTTTTATAAGCATTTTGATTTTGCATGACATTTTTTGTGGAACAGAATGGTTAATGGCTTACCTTATTGGGCTGGGCAGCCCGCCTTAGGTCTTCAATCCAACGATCACGTTCAGCAGCTGAGGAGCAGCCAAAGCAGTGGGTGTTCTCAGAGTTTATCACCTATAAGCACATTGAAACCAGCAGAATCATGTTAATCTTACTGTGATAGGCAGTTTCTTTTTTTGACATAATGGAGGGCCTGTATGATGCTCCTTGTGGAGCCTGAGCAAGCATCATAGACAGAATGCACCAGTCAAAGTGTACCTCAAAGCAGTACTTCTCCCCTAGAATGGAGCTGTGGACCGGCCTGATGACGGTGCTGGTGTCTGCACTCAGATCTAGACTCCCCACTGCACTGACTGGAATTGACACAGACTCCCGGGAACCATAGTGCCTTCGAAATAAACAGAGTAGAGAAAATGGACATGATAAAAATGTCAAATCATGTCAAATACTATGATTTGTCAAGGATAAATTAAATAAAATTTACTCTAAGCATTTACAATTCAGTGTTCCACCCATGAGACATTAGTATTATTTAGAACTTTAGGTTTATTCATTGTCCCCAGAGATATTAACCTACTGACTTTGGTGAGCTCCTGAGTTTTTGAGCACAAACATGACGGTAACATCTATTTATGTTTTTTGTTTGTTTTTTTGTTTTGTTTTGTTTTGTTATTGTTTTTTTGGTGACATGTCCTAGCAATTATTGGATGAATTTCTGTCAATTCAGTATAAATATCCATGGTGCCAAGATGACGATGCTTGGACTTTTCTTATACCCTGACGTTTCCTCTAGTCCCTCCACCAGCAGTTCAGAGTTTTCCCGTACTGCATTCACTGCCTCAGGGTACTTGATACCTTTAATATATCAACTGAAATAACCCAGTACCAGATAGTATTGAAACTTCTCCAAACAAACAATACCTGCATGCCATCCTTTTTGTACCCACATCTAGAGAAAAAAATAACTTTTTGTATGGTTCAGCTTGAAGTCAATCACAGCAAGCATTCTTCAGTTTAATGCAGATTTTATGTGATGTGTGATTGGCCCACTATAACACCAGCTAAAACCCATACAGTCTGTGGTGTGGTGAAGTCTAGCCTGATGTAATTGATGTAATTGGACCTTCAGTGTGTCAGGATGCCACCAAAATGTTTGGAGGTATGGCCATACTACACCTGACCTGCGACATCTGATAAAAATAAATGCCCAAAATACTGAAGGATTATTTCAGGAATGCTTCCATTCTCATGATGTGTATCAAATGAAGTAGAAAAAAGGTATCAAATGAAGTACTCTAATGGCATCTGTATCATTTAAGGGTACTGATACACAGCCCTATTTTTGCCTTCAAACATTATAAGCAAACTTCACCTGCTTCCTTTGAGTCCTATTGGGTTTATTTGGGTATTGCTATTCCTTTTGGCCTTGTTCTCGAGACGTCGCTTGATCAGTGCCTAAGGGGGAAGAAGGCAAGCATTGTGTATGAGAGCAGTTATGTATTACATCAACAGGAAATACAGGGTTAGCAGAAAGATTATTATCTCTGGTGTGTAAAATACTTACCCTCACACCGCCATCTTGGTTCTTTGGTCGGGGGCCACCCGGCAGGCCCATGTGATCAGGGCTACATTCTAAGTATCAGGAAAAATAAAGACTTTAATACTGATAATGATCTGAAATTGTATTTTTTTATGTATTCTCATGTGTGTTAGAGTTAGGCAATTACACCATCAAATTACACCATCAAATATCCATTACTGGCACTCCCTGAGTCAAAACACATTTCTCAAAACTGACTGTCATCTGTACAACAAAACCACTGCCAGCACTCGTTTCACTCACTGAGGAAGATAAACCCTCACAACACGAGTCTAGGCTGTGAAATTAGCAAATACTTGAAGATTATGCCATGCAATACAGGATGTGGTTATTAGCTGGAACTGCAGCAATTTAAGTAGAGTTTACTAATTGTGTATACTTTACAAGCAGACATTCTTATTATCGAAATCAATTTAAAGTTTAGGGTGGATGCAATTCGAAAATCACATTCTGCCATGATTTGCCCTGATTAATCTCTCCAATGTCACTTTTCTAACCCTTCAGTTTTAAGGGAATGATAAGTCAAAATCATCAAAGATGTGAATGTAGAAATTTACAACCTACACTACTGTCAGACAGATATTCTCTCTTTTTTTGCTTACCCAAAGCCCCACCACAAACAATCCAGCGCTTAAATCCCATCATTTAGTCTGGAGGTGTGCCACCGTCCTGTTACTTCAATTTCTGTCCCTTTAAAAGTTGCCTTCCTCTCTTCATTAACATATGATGATGGTGACAACGAGCCAACTAGCCAAAATCAGTCCAAGATCTGTCACTTCCACAGTCACAGCTTCTTCTCAGCAGAACAACAGAGTTAAGTGGAAGCAGATACTGACTATGTCCTCGCTATCTCACTACAAGCTTTCTCAAGTTTTCATTGGACTGTTAGAACACCCAGGCGTGATGTTATCTTCCCCAAAAAAGCAGAGGAAGCAATTTGACAGTCACTCGCACGCATAAACATTCAGCTATTTCCTCTGTGACTGCCTGCAGAATCATACTTACTGGTGCTGTGATATCAGTAGCTATATGCTCACATACGTTTTTTTTTCATTTTGCTCAATTTATATACAGCATGTGTGTGTGTGGGTAGTGCATTAACCTGCGTCGATATCTACAAGGTTCTGCATGCTGAGGTTGGACAGGCAACTGCTGACACGGTTTCGGGTCCACATCACTGGCTGAGAAAGACGCACACACATATACACAAAAAAGTTAAAGGACATCTCAAGAGGGCTTTTAGACATGATTTTAGCATGATTTAAATCATGACCAACAAAGGACCTAAAAAAAATGTGCCCTGTGGGTTGGTGAGTGTGTAACCAAGGTGCTGAGGTCCACTGTTAAATACACACACACACACACACACACACACACTCACACACACACACACAGATTTTAATCCTCATGTTTGCACTGTTTCTGCACGTGTAATGGACTTGTTAACTGGTGATTGGTGTGTACTGTAGGTGTGTGTAGGTACCTCTTCCTCTGGAGAAATAAGAATTTGTCCATCTTCAAGGATACAGTTGCTAATGTCCCACAAGGGCACCTCCTGAGGCGGGACCCACTGTAGTCTTGGGAGGCTACAGCTGGTGGGGACAGCTGATGCCAGTTCACCATCTGTTACACAAGCAGACATGCACACACAAACACACATTGATATTCATGACCAACCACACAGCTTACAAACAACTGACACTGTTGTGAAAAGTCTACCCACACCACACTATCACATACACATTCAGAAAAATAAATAACCACTATTTCTCTCACTCTGGAGATCCGACTGCAGTTGAACAAATACTGCAAGAATATAATTGCAGGCACATGCTGACCCTTGTCTGTTATTTATTTGTGATAATTATGGCACTTATCTCCCACAGCACTTGGCCACTCCTTTTTGTGGAGTTGGCAGAATTACTGATGCTATCGCTGTTACTTCATGACACACCAGGATGAGTTGCGCACATCCTGTGGTTCTGCTGTAGTTTTTTCGTCACTTACACCTCCTTCAACAACAAAATGTTCTCCTTTTTAATAAGCTTAATTCATGAGATTTGTTTTGCTAAAGTATAATAAAGTATAGAGTGAACAATAATGGTTAGGTCCTTCTAATAATTGTTAGTTAATAGGTAATAAGGCCTATATAAGTTCTTTTAAGATGCTTATTAACAGTGTGCCTTTTTATTAGATTTTATAAATAAAAGAAAATAAATAAATAAACCCATTTGAAAAGTTTTTTTAAGTATAGAAAAGAATATCCATACAAAACAAACAAACAAACAAAAAACACCCCAAAGGAACAAACGCTGCAGTGTATTACGACTAAGGATGAATAAGCAGATACATTTAAAAAGAAATTCTACAGTAATGTGATATTGACATCAACAGATGGAGCAATCAGTTACTGCCCTCCTGGGATAAGTAAGTCAGAGTTTTTTGAGGAACCTGTCTGATTTGTTATTGAGCTCATAAGTGAGTTTCTACAGAGGAAGCACAGCTGATACCTGTGAAAACCACATGCCTGGTGGAGGGAGCTGTGGGGCAGACAATCACAGCAAGATGCACTTTTTAGCCAAATATGAAAGAATTATTAACAGAGATCTGACATCCTTACCAAAGAAAGTGTGTGAAGTATGGTGCTACAAGTAGAGCAAAGGGGTGAGGTGGAGGAGTGAGAACCATTTGCAGGTAACCCTCTGAAATACAAAGTGAACCTCTCTTTGCACAATACTTGGATACACTGACACGACCAAAAAAAAGAACCTTTGTGGTGTTTTACATTTAAAACAGGTGTATAATAAATCCTGTGAAAAAAACAATTGCTCATGTATTGAAATAGAAATGCATTTTGGGAAGATCCTCTTGCAGATTTTGGTCCAATCAGCAGAGTTAAATGTTATCCCCAGATCACGCTCCCACAACGGCTTCAGGGAATCGTATACAGACGAGTCAGAGTGACACAGCAGAGTATAAAACTTTGAAATTACACCCTTGGGAGACCTGGCTGAAACTAATACATCTTCTAACTCTGACAGTTTCAAGCGAATCCCATTCTTTAAAAGAGATTCTGTAAAATACGAATTTGGAAAAATCTCTGTGGGGGATATTAAAATCTGTTGTAGTTTGCACATAATAGTACTTCTTAATAAGACTGCAAAAGTATTAATAATATCATCATAAACATGTTTATTGTGAGATTATAAGACATTCATAAGAATTTATAAGAAACTGTTAACAGTTTATAGACTGTTTAAGATCTTATATCTTGTAATTGTTTATAATAGTGTTACAAACACATTTAATGAGTTTAACAAACTTGCATATTATGTCATTAACCCTTTTCTAAGCTTTTTATTGCTTAATTAAGCTTAATACATGCTTAATTATGCATTTATCAGCAGTTAACTGTAATTTAACAATGCCTTATTAGTGTTATGAAATAGCGGCAAAAAGCAAAGTTAACTGCTGATAAATGTATACTAAAATATGTAAAGTATTAATCTCAAATAAAGCGAGAAAAGGCTTAGCAAAGATTTAACAATGACATAATAGGTAAGTACTTGTTATGTCTTATAATCTAATAATAAACGTGGCCATGCTATTATTACTTATATAGTCTTATTAACACATTATAATGTTAATAAAGATCTTATACAGACTTACACAGGCTTTATTAACTATTAACTAATGCTTATTGCGAGAACTTTAATATAAAGTATGACTAAAACAACGGTTAAGTAACTGCAAGTATGAAATGAGAGCTATAATCAATGTAGGACTCTTTTAGTATAATATAGGAAAGAGGTAGATAATATTGCAACAACAAAATGTCTGTTAGTCTAAAAGGTAGGATAAAGAGATGATGGTGGGAAGTGACATTTTATAAAATGAATGAGAATTTTTAACTTGTTAATGTATTTTTAGAATCCAGATAGTTGGATGATTATTGATAAGTCTGTGTTTTGCCAATGTTTCTCTCAGTTTCTATGGTCAGGTACTCTGCCGTAGTATCCTGTCAGCCAGCCTCAGTACCAGCTAGCTGAGGGGACTTCCTTTCATTTCTGACTACTGTTATTCTGTGCAACACGCAGGGTAACCTGCTTCAATATGGCTCTAGATTTGATCAATCTTTTATGGGTACTTAAAAGTAAAGAATATTGATACAACTCAGACTTGAATTTATTGTTTTCTTTGTACACTGTTAAACTCTTGTGTGCAGGGTTTTAGTTGGAACCATATGGCTAATTACATTTGCCAGGTTCTCAGAATCTAAAAAGTAAGCATATATTGCTGTAGCTTTTAGTTCCTTCACAGCAAAGTGGAAGTTTCCAATGGGAGTGGTTTATAAATCTAGAGCAGTGTAGGTATTGGTTTGCTGTTCTTCAGTTAGCCATGCATTTAATTTCTGGGTAATTTCTCTGCAGTCATATCCTTTTTGAGAAAGTGATGGCTTTAGTTTTTGTCATTTTCACTGTCTGGGTCTGACAGATACTGATACGGTCTCAGTTCTGCTTAAGTCTTTTTCAGTGGGAGAGAAAATGACAAGATCGTCTGTATATAACAGACATAACTGTCCCTTAATAAAGTGTCTACTCTTGCTTCACACATTCACACAGAACTTTATGTTTACCACTGACTATGACATCCAATTTGCTGTTCATATGTACTAATTTAAAAAAAATACTAATAACCTTTCCCCATAACACTCTCTATTAGTTTAAATTCTCCACATTAAATCAGTGATGTTGTTAATAACTCAATAAAGCATGCATTTATTTTGCCTTCATTCTGATTATTACAATTTGCAATTTGACGGTACATATTAGTTTGTTGGAGTGAAACTGATATCTTGAAGTCTACATATATTTAGTTGAGAATGCTGCTAAGTAGTTGCTTGAGATTACCGCTGACAGACACACATCCTCAGATTTAATGTCTGTGACGTGTGATCACACCATGCCTGCAACTTATGGGGAAAACCCAAAACATAAATAAACTTTTTGAAATTTAATTAAGAATATTCTGCAGGTAAATGTTGTTCAAGATGCCATCATAATTACAAAAGTTGTTTTTCTATTCTATTCTATTCAATGATAGATTGATATAGTGATGTCTGGTGATTTTTAGTATTTCCAGATTGTTTAGCTTTTTTGCCTTTGCTTTAAATATGGAAGCTGTAACAAGTAGCAAATGACAATTTTTAAAATAGTTTTTAATTTATCTCGAATTTAAACGTACACATCAGAGTAAATAAGGCCAGTTTCCCAGAATTTAACCCCCATGGGTTGCAACTAGTTTTGTAGAAACTGTCCTATTTTTGATCTTTCCACTTTGATCCCTTTCTCTCATTAAGTTCCTTCTCAAAATCATATTATTTTAAGTCCAGCCTTTCTCTAAGGCTGTGTTTTTATTACTGGGTTTGTCTAATAACAGTAATACAGACATATTTACCACATGTCATTGTCACACATACCCCACCTACTATAGTGCGTCACTGAATGATCCTACATACAGTAGTACATGAAAATAAAATGTTGAGTGCATTTTATTTATGGAGACTCACATTTGTTCAAAATATTAAGATTTATCATTCCAACTACTGTGCTAAATCTCTCTCTGACATTGGAGCATACTTTGAGATTACGTGGCATTACCTGGCATTAAGTTGGGGGTGCTGCTCCGACTCTGCAGCTTGGGCCTTTTGAGCTTCTGGGACACAGTCCGCAGGTACTTTTTTAGGAGCGCCCCTCCACCACCTTTCTGTGCAGGGTCTGCAGACGAGACCCCTGAGGCCTCTGCACCAGCTGATGATGAAGCTGCTTGAGCTGCATTGGCAGAGCTGGAAGAAGGGGCCAGGGCTGCTAACAGTGCCCCAGGGGGTTCAGACAGAGCCCTTCTGAAGGGGTTCTTTTTGGTTCCTCCAGCACCTTTCTCCGGCTTGGCTCCCTCTCCACCTTTCTCCGCCTTTGAATTTTTGTCTCCAGGGTCTTCACTCAGGGCCTTGCGCCAGTTTTGCATCTTGTTCCATTTGTTGGTGGATGCCTTCTGAATCCTCTCGATTGTAGATGTGGAAGAAGAAGTTGCTCCTGCTTCTCCTTCTTCTTTGACCTCATTGAGCGTTCCTTTGGAGCCAGTATGCCACTTGTATGTGTTGAGGGGGTCGGTAGTCTCAGATGTTTGGCCTTGAGGAGGGTCCACAGGAGATTCCCTCTCCTTCTCTGGTGATCCCTGCTCCTTTGGTGGTTGTTGAGCTCCGGGCTCTAAATCTTTCTCCTCAGTGCCCATTTCAGATTTTTAGGTGGTGAGAGTTTTGTCACTCCTCTCAAGGATACATTAAGAAAATTCAAATACCTTTGTACAAGACCTCGCCTGCTTCTCCTCTGATTTACTGCTATCGTGCGAGGATGATAAAGAAGTCTGTCAGTCTGTGCCTTCACTGGTTGTATCTCAATGCTTCTCTTGTTTCCTGTCTTGCAAAACGTCATCCGGCAACAGCATGCGACCAGCTGCTCTGAAAGTGGTTGCTCTGCAGCAGCTCACTCACAGGCACTTGCTTCCTCATGAAGTTGTACAGAGAAGTTAACGTACCTACGTACATCACCCTATTTTTCTGCCTTCTATGTTTTCACTCAGTACTTCCCTTCTTCTTCACACTATTTTTTCTGCCTTTTATGTTTTCATTCAACACTTCCCTTCTTCCTCACTTTGTGTTCTGCTTAAATATATAAGGTTTTCCTCCAAGTTCATCACCAATTTGTCTCTGATGTCCTTTTGAACACATGACCCAGAAATCAGCCTTTTACTGGCATAGCAACCAAACTCAAAGCCATGTGCAAACATGCCTCTTTTAAAGTGCAATTTGATGTAGTTCTTCCACAGGTAGTTATCAGCTTATTCTTCACTTCAAAGAAATCTTGTTTGTCTGTCAGTTCTTGAGTCATTTAGTCTGTCGCAGTATGAGTGTGAGAAATGTGGTTTCACGTTCAGTTCATGATGGAGTTTGCAGGATACAATTTCAATTCTGTCCTCTGTCTTCTATTCTTGATAGTTTCTTATAAGTCACTGGTTCAAATACACTAAATTCTATTTATATTTTTATATACAGAACTATAGTTGCAGTAATTTTAATTCTATAAATAACCAAGGACAACATTTCTCCTGTCTAACAAAGCTGTAAATGTAAAAGTCAATAATTTATACAATGGTCAATAAAGCTTTTAATGAATAAAACAGTGATAATATGCACTTGATAGCAAATACCTCTGGGTGTAATTGACTGTTGACTGTTAAGATCAGTTTCCTGTTGAGGCGAGACTTTTGAGATCAGTTTTTCTGAAAACCACTTCCTGTAGTCATGCTGCTCTGTGCTCACATACACCTGCAGGATATTTCTGTGTCCCATTGGGGCAAGATGTCACCGCTAATGTCAGCCATTTCCCAATAGTAAAATATAAATGAAAAACAAGTTTCAGATGCCTGCAGCACTCTAAATATTGTATCTAATAGCTAGCTAAATGTAAGCATTACTGTACTGTCTTGGAAACTTTTTGAAACAGCTTTTTATGTGGTTCAGTATTTCAGTTTCTTCAAAGTAAGCTTCAAATGATTGTAACCATAAATACATGCATAAATGTTTTTGTTTTTTTTAAGAACCAGTTTTATGAGGCTCCTGAGGGACTTGTAACATTTTTGTCTTGTTTTGCTGAGTCCCCCTGGTGGCTGTGTTTTGGTATTGATATGATATGATGATACTAAAAGGTGCGTTGGCTGTAGAGTTGCAACAATCAGTTTACTGACATAACAATTTGATAATGAAATAAACATTTTAATTATTTACTGAGTCATTTAGCAACCAGCAAAAAAAGCTGGTTCCAGCTTTATGAATGTGAGAATTTGATGGTTTTCTTTGTCATACAAGATGGCACAAATTTGATGACTTTAGACAAAATCAAAAAAACACTTGCAACTCAACCATTGACCCATGACTTTAATTGGACTTGGGCATTTTGACTTGAAAATACTTGACATGCTATTCATTCCCAGCAAGGCAACACTTAATTCCCATCCACTGTGTTAGAAACCATCTGACAGCATCCAATCAAGTTGCAGGACAGATCCATGATACAAAATGATACCAAAGACAATTCTGTGCACATACAAAAACCACGAAATGGTCAACAAAAAACGCATGCCTATTCTAAACATGTGGGTCGAAAATTACAGATGGCAATAACTTCCTTAGTTTGACATTTGAAGTTCCACAAAGAACCGTAAGTTGAGGCTAATATTAAAATAGTTAGCAGGCTAATGCTTAGCTTTGGTCAGACAAAATATTTCATTTGAAGATGTCACTTTGAGCTGTGGGAAATTATACAAGGCATTTTCTCAGTATTTTCAAACATTTTAGAACCAAAACAATTAATAGCCTGACTGAGAAATAAATTGGCAGATTCATCAAAAATTATAATAATCTTGCAGCCTTAACTAAGTGCAGCTATAGTTTTTGTCCTCATAATCAACAGGAGTCTAAATAGAGTTCACTGTTTTTGTTTCTCTTGCATAGATTGTAGATAAAATATTGGCTCAGAATTAAATATTTCACTTCATGTGTCTTCCTTTTGCCTTTGCCGATCTGTAAAATTGCATGCTTCGTTTGATATCAAGCAAGACTAAGTCTACAGTCATGCTAGCATCTTGTGAGGCTGTAGGCACAGTGGTGCTTTGAGCCACACGCTAACATGCTCACAAAACAATGCTTACATACAGGTAATGTTTCTAATGTTTGCCATACAGTACTTTACCATGTAAGCATGCTAACATTCGCTAATAGAACTTTTTCATGGCAGCCAATTTGACATGAAAAATGATAAACACAGGTGTTAGCAATGATCCTTAATCATGTGTTTACCCTACTATTTTATATCAGTATGACTGCCATGGGGAGTCTGGGTGGTAATCGTTGGTTAATATTTGAGAGGTGACACCTCAGTATGAAGACGAAATAGACAGTTGAGCTTGCACTAAAAGCTTCTTTACACAGAATAATATAAGCTCAGGTTTGTCAT
>JAJHUR010085303.1:0-37661 GCA_027495735.1 Lutjanus campechanus | reverse complement strand
TATAGTTTTTGTCCTCATAATCAACAGGAGTCTAAATAGAGTTCACTGTTTTTGTTTCTCTTGCATAGATTGTAGATAAAATATTGGCTCAGAATTAAATATTTCACTTCATGTGCCTTCCTTTTGCCTTTGCCGATCTGTAAAATTGCATGCTTCGTTTGATATCAAGCAAGACTAAGTCTACAGTCATGCTAGCATCTTGTGAGGCTGTAGGCACAGTGGTGCTTTGAGCCACACGCTAACATGCTCACAAAACAATGCTTACATACAGGTAATGTTTCTAATGTTTGCCATACAGTACTTTACCATGTAAGCATGCTAACATTTGCTAATAGAACTTTTTCATGGCAGCCAATTTGACATGAAAAATGATAAACACAGGTGTTAGCAATGATACCAATTAAGGGTCCATTTCATTTAGGTCAAACTTGCTGGAAAAGCTCTGCTGCACAAAACAGAATGGGACCTTAATCATGTGTTTACCCTACTATTTTATATCAGTATGACTGCCATGGGGAGTCTGGGTGGTAATCGTTGGTTAATATTTGAGAGGGGACACCTCAGTATGAAGACGAAATAGACAGTTGAGCTTGCACTAAAAGCTTCTTTACACAGAATAATATAAGCTCAGGTTTGTCATGATAGTGAGAGGTGAGAAAAATGTATAGCCTAATATATATATATTTTTAATAATAGAATGTGTAGCTAGCTTCAACGAGATTTATTCTACTTTTGCTGTGGAGAGAATATTATCTAATAAAGTCTGTGTCATGTGTCTGTGCTTTGGCAATACTATATTTTATTATGGTCATGGCAATATAACCTCCTGAATTTGCTGTTTGTTGTAACTGCAACCATTTCCCACTAGGGGGCACTGCACATCCATTTCAAATGTTCCCAATAAATATATCTTATTATAGATCATTTCTTTTTCCAAAGACTATTTTCTGTTGCATGCTCTGAGGTGATCCTGTGGCATATCACCATTTGCCATAGAAGCTACTGTCATGTATTTCAATGATGACTGTTTTATTCATTTATTTATAGAGATACAGAGCTTGTACAGGAAATTAACAGAGGCTGTCATCACAAGTTACAAATATGTACAAAAAGATAAAGGATGTTGGAAGGTAACTGAAAACAAACCCCACACACGATGAGTGAGTGACAAATAGTCACAGAGCACAGAGCAACATGCAGTGCTCTCTGGCCCTAAAATGAGTACAACATAGTAGATTATTTGAGAATGGTGACTGATCATCATCTAAAAAGAACCTTGACAAGGTACAGACTGAGTGGGCTCAACCTTACAATTGAAAAGGGGTGACACCGGAAAACCTGACTCCCTACAGAACAAAGACTGTGCTGTTACCAGGGGCGTTTCTCGAGGGGTACACAGGGAGGCACTGGTGGCTCTTGAAATCTGATTGGACACCCCAAGTGCCCCCAATTATCCTCAAGTAGGATTAGTCATTTGTCCAATGAGAGATGTGATTATGACCAACTGGTTTGATGAGTATTTTTTAAATGTGCATTGTCTTCTTCTGTATGCTACCTACTTTCCATTTTTCTAAAAGGTTAATTTACTCAGATAATAAATCAGCAAAATAAGTTTTTTTTATGATGGAGTGTGGAAGCTAAATTTAGTCTCACAGTTTGAGGAATGAGACAGAACAGAGTTATAATTTCTTTTTGAGGACTTGAAGAATAAAGTATGGAGGTTGTGATTGATAATTATGTGTACATTTTTTCTCCCCAAAATATCGCACTTTGTTTTGTCTGCCAAGATATTGCTCCCAAATCAAGTACTGAAATGTGTGGGAGCAAACTGCATGAGGAGGTGGTTTCAGTTCAGGATAGGTTTTCTAGTCCATCTCAGTACAACACTCACATACTAATATGTATACTGACTATTTATTATTTATGACTATTTTGCTGCCTGCCATAGATTGAGGGACAGTGAGTGACAGTTACCTTACACACATTGATACTGATGTATTTAGCAGTATTGTTTCTTTTCTGTAGTATGCTTATTTGTTGTCATATGTTTACTTGCTTTATGTTATTTGCTTTAGTCTGTTTTCATGTGTTTTTATAGCATGTTTAGCATTTCACTGTCTAAATGCTTGCTTTGGCAATACCAGTTTGCACAGTGTTACATCATGCCAATAAAACCATATGATTTTGAATCTGAAACACAAATAATATTGCCTTTTAAAAATGGATAGTTGCAGATACAGAGACTGGTTGCACAAGATACAAGCAGCAATGCGGCAAGATGGTTTTGATATTATTGAACGAGATGATATGATATATGATGTAATAATATAGTGTTTGCCTTTAGTCAGTCAACTGTACACTGCTTATAGATGGTGAAATTTAGCAACTTAAGCAGCACACAACATGTTGACCCTTTGACCTTGATTCAATCTGGCTGAAAGCTGTGATATTTACTGATACATCTGTACTGTTTTACTTTGTTATAATGGAATCAGAAGGGATCACATTCTGTGTAAACAAATCGACAGACATTATGTGACCATTCAATAACTTTTTTTGCCTATTCAATGGGGTTGCTGTTGTTTAACATTTGGTGTGGTGGCAGACCTTGGCATAAGCTGTGCAGACTCGACTAGCCTGCCCTTTGATACACAATCGCCTTAATGCTATCATCCAGTGCCATTGCTGCTAAACCTCTTACATAATTAGGATGTGAGTGTATTTAACCCTGAGAACTAAACAGAGGCTTATAGGTCACTGCAAAGTCCAGGCATATTTGTTGCAACAACAGAGAAGAGAAATGCTCACATGTGAAACACGAGTTTGATATGAAGATAATTCATCAACAATGTTTCAGTAAAATTAATTGATTTAGATATTTGATTGTTGTTTTAGGAACCACTCAGATGGGTTTATGTTTTTCACGTGGGCTATTTGCAAGGCAACTTTTTACATTTACCTCCTAGTTTTACAACAGTAGAGGTCTTGTGTTTCAGTTGTGTAGACTAGCTGGTTCATGAAAAGGATCAGCAAAGCTCATTTTACATGCCAGTGATATGTGACTATCAGATTCCAACACAAACATTGATCACTTATGCCCTGAAATGGTTTACACCGTCTCCATTTACACATGCCCATGTCACACACACTTTTGAGGACAGATGAAACCAAAGGCACTCGAGAAACACTCGAGAAACACACCACTTTCTATCACCTTGAAGAGCTAAAAGAAAGAGAGTGGCATGTCTTTGGTGTCACCCAATACTTTGTATTATCTTATCAGTCAGTAGAGCTCCAGATTGAGGGCCACTCTGCCAGTTCAGTGCCTTTTCTGTCCCAATGACATTACTTTTTTTTTCTTTTTTCCCCCCGTTTAATAGACCTTTGCTATGAATAACAGACTGTTACTATGAAAAACAGACCGTTGCTATGGACACAGTTAAGATCATAGACTCTGGAGGAACATTTAACTAATTTTGTGTCAAATTATTTTTAAGCATGTAATTAAGCAGGATAATGTACAGTGACTTGTTAATTATGTTGCCAAATAAATTTTGCAATAATGACCTGTTCACTGAACATTATCCCTTACACATGCACCAAGTATCTCTATAATATAACCTACTTTATTGTCCCTGAAGAGAACTTGTCTTGGGCAATGGACTGCTCACAGCTGCAGTCATCATGAGTGCAGTACAACATCAAAGTACTGCACGTAACAGTACAGATGAGGCACAGAACAATGTCATAAGTTACACCAGGACAGTACAGAAGAACACCATGTTAGTATGGTTTTAAACCAAAACACAATGATAAATACATATGAGCATATGATAAAGGTATAAAAGACAGTAGAAAAACATGTAAAATACCATAAAAAGATGAAAAATATTGCACAAGCCCAGTGAAATGATAAAGAAATGTGATATATTATCAAGTAAAGTGTCCTGCACTTTGTCCTAATTAGAATTTGAAGATACATCAAGTAAAACCTTAATAAAATTTTCAAGAACACTGAGAAAAAAGGACCCTCTCTCTTCCCACCCATCACCATGAAAGGTAATGATTTTCCTCAGATGTAGTGTATGTTTTTTTTTTTCTGTTTTTTTTCTGTACCTAATTTATCTGTTTGTTATGCCGTTGTTTATGTTGGGTAAAATGTACATTTTGTCCCCAGATTTTCACTCACTGCTGTTACCCTGACACACCCCCCCCCCTCAACATTTTGGACATATCACAAGTCACATGATCAACAAGAAGCTGCATCATCTGAGTCTCCTAAAGGCTGTGGGGAGACCAAAAGTAAATGATCTTACTTTATTTTCTGTATTTTGATCATATTTTAAGTAGGCTTTGACTGAGAATGTCAAAGTCAACATTCAGTCCTTTTACGTAAACGATTTCTTAGATGTCATGTTTTTTTAAAGATAGTTTTGGTAAACCAAACAAAGATGCTAAATGTTCTCAGACTATTAGTACTGACACCATGTGGCTACATTTCATGTACTATTTGCCAGTGCTATGCTAAAACTCAGCCCTGTTAATTTGACTTTTTACCAGTGACAATGGCCTGAGGCCATTGACCATTACACATTTTAATGGTTAAACATGTGTGAACTGGTAATAATGTGTTTGTTCAACCCTGTTTGTCCTGTCTTGTTTATAACCCATGTTCACTGTTGACTGAAGCCAAAGACAGTTTTGAGCATTGTGGACAATAGAGTTTAATCTAACCTAAAAATTCCTTTAAAGGGACAGTTCACCCCAAAACCAAAAATAAATATGTTTCCACCAGCTTGTGGTAATTATGCTGACCAGTTTTCAACCAGAAAAAACAACTGAAAGGATTAAAAAAAACATCAAATACCTCCATACTGCTTGTCTGGCATAATCCAAGTCTCCTAAAGCCAATTCAGACGCTGTGCACGCACATATGAATGTGGCTCCAAGCTAAGGATCGACAGTGAAGATTTAAGCTAAAAAAATGGTGTAAATAATGTCTTTCCATTCAACTTGGCATGAAGCTTTAGGAGACTTGGATTATACCAGACAAGCAGTACAGATGCATTTTATGTTTGTTTTTTTTCAATTGATTTTTTGCATTTGGAAACTGATCACCATTTACTTAAATAGTTGGAATTCTGCAGCACTGCTTTCCTGTGTAACTCAAGCAATGTTTTGTGGCCTAAAAAACGAAACCCAAACTTGAATCAGCATGAGAATGAGTATATGAAGACTGAATTTTCATTTTTGGGTGAACTATCCCTTTAATCTGGTGGCAGCTGCGGTTTCATAAAAAAAACAAAAAACAACTGCAGATAAACTGTGCACATCATCACCATTCATTCATGGCAAAACAACAACCATGCTGTGATTTTATTATCTGCTTTGAGACATGTCCTCTGATGTTTGTCCTTCACTTGAACAGATGTGGTCGTTTGAGAACACGACACTGTGCTGCTGTTCTGACAGCGAGGTGGAAAAAAACTGAGTGTATAAAACGGGGAGGAGCAACGGCATCACAGCAGGCATGACTGAGAGAGGAGGAGGAGAGGACTGAGAGTAGAAGGATACACACTGTCCTCTTGAGCCGACACTTCATGTATGTAGGCTTGAATCGAAAGTGGACTGTCCCGGATATTTAGTTTATCTCTCTGTCACCTCTGCCTGTATGTGTCTGGCTGTCAAGAGGATTAGTCCCACCGTTAGCTCGTTCGCTGCTCATTCCGGCTACATGTCCAGCTAGCATAATAAAGCTAACAGTCGTTAGCTTGTGGCTTCAGCAGCAGCTCAGCTTTCAGGACCCGGCGAAGTGAAGAGCCGAGGAAGGGAATGGCAAGAGTTTACTCGGATAGCCCTTTCAGAAGAAGCAGCGACTAACCACGCGAAACCAACTCACACTTTTCTTTTAATTCTTTGAATCACCGGTAAGCACCAGTTTTGAAATTTATGTCAAGTTAACAGAGATTTGTAAAGTTAGCGCTAGCTTGCGGGCTAGTCTGAATTAGCCACCGGTGTTGTGTAAGCTAACATTAACAAGTCGGCGTGGCAAGTGTTGTTAAGCATTTTCAAGGTTGTTTGTCTTAGAATAATAGTGGCTGTTATTGGGATTTATTTTTATTTTTTCACCAGTAACGTAACATTTATATATTGAAAGTGTCTTGTTTTTTTTATAGACGTGGTTGGTTGGGTTTAAACTGTTAAACGTTACAGCTGATTCCTGTTTCACCAAAACAGATGACAACATAAGGTCTTAGTTACCTGATCTAATATGAAAGCCTGAGAAAATTGTACACCAAAACAGAAATGAGACATAAATGTTTGAAATTATTATTTGACTGGATACCTTACGAACAGATGCCAATCACTTAGGCATATTAGATATTAAGAGAAACAAACCGATGAATCACTGCAGGTATAATAGGACATGACCAAATTGCAACAGAAACTCGACTGTTCTTGTTTTATAAATATGTCATTCATAACATAAAATATGGATATACGATATGTATCAGACGGTACACTAACAATAATTACCTGCTCCCCATGGTCAGTACCAATTAATATAAGCGACAATGTTACATTTTTGTATTAAAAAAAAAAAAATCATATAACCTGCAGTTTGTGTACACCGGACGTCTCCATTATAACAAAAACAAACAGTTCTGACTCCTCAAGTGCATTATTTTTTTCTTTTGAATTATATTTAAAAAAAATTAACAAAAATACTTTGCATTTTGCTTAAGAATATAATTCAAATTAAATGCTTTGATATAATCTGTCAAATTATTGATAAATAAAGCTGATATATAAATTTCCCATTCTTGGCTGATAATTTATTGCCCAGGTATTTAATGTGAATTCCTAAGATGTATACATGAACACAGTGATCCCTCAAATATGGTTATAATATAGATACTTTTACAGTTACCAATAAACGTAATTGCCCAAAATGACACCAGATCCTTGAAAGAGAAAACCTTCGATGGCATTTTCTGCCTGTAGAAGTACAAGATGAAAACAATCTGCATTATGTTTTCATATCACTGCATATGAGACAGAACATACTCCAACACTGATATAGGCCAGTATAACTGTGATAGGCCAATACTGACTGATAATTTATTGTGCATTGTGTGTGACCCACACTTTTCAGTAAAATTCATGAACTAAATGGAGTGTTTGAAAGTGTGTCACCTGAAGTCTCTTAATTAACACACTGCTGTTACTAATTGTCTTGTTTTGACATGTTTCCTAAGTTGCTGACAGATCCTGAAGCATGACGGTAATAATGTATTGCAGTAACAAACCTTAGATGCGTGGTGTTTAGAGAGGAATACTGTGGTGACCTGTATGTATCCTGTCCGTTTTGGCCTGGTTATTATTAGTCTGCCTGCCCTGATCCCTCTGTAAGTAGAGCTGCTGGGACGTTAGCTCACACCCCTCCTTGCAGCCATGTTCCCATCACTGCATAGTAGGAGTTACAGACATGTATCAGCATGCTGAACAAACATAGAACATGAAGTTCAGCTACACTGCACTTGTTTTGAAGTGCTTGGAGTAAGCAGAATCCTTGTCCTCACATCACATTCTGTTTGGTTTTCATTAAGACGTACAGTAAGTGCATTATTCTTTTAACAATTAATGTTCAAGTAACAAGGAGATCCCTTTTATTTATTCCATCATGTGAAATGTGTTATTTACATTATAAAGAATGAGCGGCACCGCCTTTTTACAACATTATGTGCTGTTTTGTGGTGTATAATTATGACCTGGGCTTCTGCAGAGACAGTAGATGGACTTGGCTTAGTTATATCCCCAGTAGTTTGCAGTTGAAAGCCATTGCAGTGGCACTGCCTGTGTTTGATAAATGAGCGGGAAATGCTGCATCCATTGATCAGTGAGATCCTCGGTCACGGCTCAGGAGAGTTCCCTTCTGCAGCCCATCACTATACATGATTTTCTAGTTCATAGGGCTGCTTGCCAACACACAGATGCACACACACAAGCACCTGGCATCATTCAAGCACTTGGCCAAAACACACCTTTACTTAATTACACGTCGAGTCTCCTGTTGTAGGGCCAGATGCAGCTGTAATGCCGTCATTTTGGCACTCAGCACATGGTTATTGTCATGATGCCAGGAGTCGATGAAACGCAGCCCCACATCTCAGCCTCTCTTTCTTTCACACATGCCTGTGAGTACAGCGTATTCTTTCATTTTCGATTGACTTATTCTTGTTTCTTCTCAGGTTGTTGGTGTTACTGTAATCCCCACCATGGTGCAGAAGTATCAGTCACCTGTACGGGTGTACAAGCATCCCTTTGAGCTGGTGATGGCGGTAAGTGGCTTTACCTGTACTCTCAGTCAACCCTCTGTCCACATGAATATTGCATGTCATAGATGCAGAGTTATGTAATGTTGGCGGGTGGGCGCTTCAGAGGTCACCCTGAGAAAGTAGTCATTGAATCATATCAAGAAAAATAATTGAAATGAATCACAGACTGTGAGAACAGTTGAAGCAATTTTATCACATATATATTTCTGTTAAAGTGAACATTTTATATATATATATATATATATATATATATATATATATATATATATATATATATATATATATATACGAATAGCACGATGCATTGTGTGACTTTACGCTAACAGCAGCGGTACAGAAACATTTAGAAAAATCACTTTAAGTGACCAGTAATGGAAACAACAACAAAAACAGTTGTTGATAATCATGACATGTTGACATGTTGATAATCCTTGTATTTCAGGCTTGGTTCTGCTCCTTCAGTGCAGCTGTACTGCTGTGATAAGACATTTCCGGTTCGGGGGGCTTATAGAGAAGCATTGTGTTGCATCTGTCTTAAATTCTCCCACCTTAAGATGATTGTGGTGAGGTTTTACAGCTGCAGCTTGTTCTCTGGGTGAATCCATGCTTCATGCAAATAGACGTAATAGAGGATGTCAATTACGTCAACGAATCGTCCCAGCCCTACTGAGTAAAGAATGATCTTTTTGAGTTGCTTGCTGTGTGAACACACTAGCAGCAGCCTAAAACAGGCCAGTGATTTAGCTATCCAGAATGGTGACTGGGTAAATTAAGAGGTTTTATGCCTGTGATACTCATCACACCACTCTGTTAGTTTATGTGGCCTACTGATATGACTGGCTCTATCTGTCTTTCTGTCATCTCAAGGTTTAAGATCTGTTCCTTGTTCACCGAGGTCTGGAATCACTGTGCTGTACATCTGCACACTCAGCAACTGAATATACAACACTGCTGTGCTGTTATGTCAAACAGGGGCTCTGCCACAGACTTGGTGGTGGTAGCCCATTTGCAGTGTAAAAAATTCAGTGCCTTGTATTGCTTTTAGTGTCCGCCTTGCTGCTTGTTTTCATTCGCTTTCAAGCATGAGTGCCTGTGTTGACTGCAGAGAGAGACTCAGGGTTTGCATGTCCCTGCTTTCTTTTTGCTTTTTTTTAATGGCCTACTCAGCAGCATTCCTAGTGCCCTCCATGCTTTCTCTCCCTAAAATTTTGGAACTTGTGCAAACTTTCCTATTTCTGTGTATAGTTTGCCATGAGAAGCTGCTAGTCAGTCTACCCCAGTGGAAGAATCACTGGCTAAACACGCCAACAGTCAGCCAATGGAAAATACTAACTGAGTCCCTGTAGTGTTGTGGAAGTGATTGTGAAGACAATGACAGAATAGATTTTCTACATATTTTACAACTGTGTATTATTTAAGTGTGATCTAATCCTATCAAATTCAGTGTAAAAAAAAAAGACAAGCTACTGTGTACTACAGTATGGACTAGGGCTGCTCAATTACTGGAAATATTATTGAAATTGCCGGAGGCACGGTGGCGCAGTGGTTAGCACTGCTGCTGCACAGCAAGAAGGTCCTGAGTTCGACTCCCCAAGGCAGGGCCTTTCTGTGTGGAGTTTGCATGTTCTCCTTGTGTCCGCTTGAGTTCTCTCAGGGTTCTCCGGCTTCCTCCCACAGTCCAAAGTCATGCAGCATAATAGGTTAATTGATAATTCTAAATTTCCTGTAGGTGTGAATGTGAGACTGAGTGGTTGTCTGTCTCTATGTGTCAGCCCTGTGATGAACTGGTGACTTGTCCAGGGTGTACCCCACCTTTCGCCCAATGTCAGCTGGGATAGGCTCCGGGCCCCCCACAACCCTCACGGATAAGTGGTTGAATGAATGAATGAAAAAAAGATGAATGAATTATTGAAATTGCAATATGGCCAAGTGTAATATCCAAATTGCAGGAACTACAAATTTTTGATAAAGGAAAAATGTGTTAAAGAACAGCATTTTAATGAAGTACTGTAGTACTGCAGAGATGCCCTGGCCTACAAATCTTGTTTTATAGATATGAAAAGATGTAAGAAAACATGTTTGTTTGATCACATCATCATGATTTTAATCTTTTTTTTTCTTTTGTTAAAATTAAGATTCTGATGCAAAATGCTCATTCCCACTAATCATGGATCTCATTGCAATTGCAATATCTTTCTGATTAATTGCAATCTAACTTTTTTTTTTTTACCATACTGTGCAGCCCTCCTATGGATAGTAATCAAACTCTGGATTGATGGTTTACTCAGCAGTGTTTTGACCTCAGCTATTGTATGAGAGTAATGTGGTGTTAACATGCCAGCAGAGTCCTGGCCTGATTATACAATTGTTGGTTTCAGTCTAACTAGTCAAACGTACTTTATTGCTGTGCAGATAATTTCAGCAATGAATGGCTATTCCTGGTTTATTCATTTAAATGACCTCTGATCATCTGGAAAATAATTGGAAATTACTTCCTTTTAACAGCCTGTTGTGTGTTACAGACAGGTTACAGACAGGTGCTGTTTTCTTTAAATGGAAATCAGCTTTCTACACCAGCAAGAAAGAGGATGCAGGAAGACTAAATCTCCTTAGCACAGGCTGGATTGAGCACGGGGCAAACAGATGGCTATAAATAGGAGGCTGGTACCTACACCTGGGTCTACACATGCAGCCAAAGGGGGGAATAATAATGATGGCAAAGCAGACTTGCATGATTTGTAAGCGGGAGATGACCCACCTCATGGGCTTTTTGTAAATGGGACAGGCTTACTGTTGGAAGACTAAGCGAGTAGCCCTAGGTGTTTTTTAAGTAGGGCAGCAACGGATAAGGTGTTGGAAAAAGGTTGTCTTCTTTGTGGTTAAGACACAAGCAATGTGGTCAGAATCTGTAGTAAATTTTTGAGTTAATAAGTGGCTAAAATACGAAGCCGTGTTTGGATTATTTTCCCTTTTTGTGACTTTTCTCTGCAGCTCTCTGAGTATTTTTGCAGACACTGCAGAGCAGACTTAATGGTGCGTCACAACACTTGCTGGCTCTTTTTATTGAAAACCCAGTGAAATCTCACCCCTCTCACTTCCTCTAGCAGGTCTGTCACCATTGCAGTGTAACAACATCCTGCATTTGTGGGAAACCATCACGAAGGATTGATACAGTGCCTTATTTATCTACTGTGTTAACAAGAGTCAAGACTACTTTCAATTTCAATGTATGTAAAGTATGCATGTTGTTCAGGCTGTGCTAGGCATTATGCAGAGTAGTTCCAAAAAAATATGCACATTACTCTATTGGGAAATGGCTTAGTTCAACCTTGCTATTCCTCCCTCCAGTTCCTCTGTCAGAGGCTGCTGAAATATTTGCCAGTAATGGCTTCTCCCTTTCGTCTGTTGGGGGATTATATTTGACATTTTGCTTTGAGGAATTTGGTGTTCTCTCTCCACTTGACTCTGTTGTTTGGATACTGTCAGTTCTTTCAAATGCCATTTACTCTTCTGAGGGTAAAAACCAAGGCTCTGCATTCCTCAGTTAAAGCCTTAAATGCATTCTCTCAGACTAGATGAAATACAGCCTCTCTTCACTTGGCCTCGTGGAGCCATGTTCTCTTACAGGTGCTATGAAAGTATTTCAACCTCTGGCTAACACTGCTGTGGCTTGAATGTACTGTTGCGTAAGTCAGGCTTGGATCTCACATGCCCCTTAGCTGTTTTTGTTCTGCAGCCGTTACTTGTTTTGAACATGGCATTCTGGGTATTCCTAGTATTGACAGCTTTTGGCACATTTGACAGTTGTCTCACAACCTGGCCATTAAAAGTATAATCTGATGACTGTGCTTTAACAGTTATGGCGTACTTTCTGAATCATCTGGCACTGGCATTCATGGCAATTAAGTATATGCTTTAAAAAGTAGTTACCCATGTTTACCACAATCTGGACGTAAGAAAGCAAGAAAATAAATTAACTAACTGTCAGCACCATTGTATCACTGGGTGGTGTTCCTTTACTTGTTTTGGCTTGTGGCTATTGTGAAGCACTTTGAAATTGCAACAGTCATTAAGGGCTATACAAATAAACTTGACAGGACCAGACATCACACTTAATTGAAGATTCTGCTGTAATGTTCCACTGAGTGACTTATTGCAGAAATGCCTGATGCTGAGGATTGCATGTCACTTAAGAGACCAGGTCCTGTGATTACTGACTAGATTACAATGGTGCCAGAGAGAAATGCACACCACAGTACCTTCAGTATGTACCCTTATAGGAAAGTCTGAACTTCCTTTTTAGATAGATAAAGTTAACTCAGTCAGCAACAGTCTCATCCTAGAGCTGCAGCCATTGATGGCTGTATACCAACAGCAGCTGAATGGGTTTGTTTGAGCTGCCCAAAAGCACTCGTATACCCATGTGTATTAGTGTTGACCTTGATAGCTTCTTATCACTCCACAACGTTGGAGTTTGTTTTTTGTTTGTTTTTTTTTAGGAGTTTTGAGTATCACTGAAGTAAGGAAGTACAGCAGCAGTTTGTTTTTTTTAAATCATCCTCTGCCACAGCGGTCCCTTGAGTCTGCTGCGGCATCTCAATAACAGGAAATGTAGTCGATGCTGTTGCTTCTATTATCGCAGCAGTCCAGCCTCAGAGCCTCTAGTCTGTCCTCGGAGAGTCACAGAGGAATGTCAAAAGCACAACACAATACCCCTCTTGCTGTTGTTTCAGGCCTGAAGGGACACTTGCTTCTGGAACACATTCACAGATGAAGAATGACTTCAGTGGCCACAAGAAGAATTAAAAAAAACCCAGCTGACCCTGGAATAGGAAATAACTGCTGATTTGATGTGGTCTGTTAGAGTTGATCTTAAAAGACAATAACTATCCCTCAAGTCCCAGATGAGTACGTATACTGCAGAGTGAGGGTATTAAGTGAGTCAAAGCCTATCGTAGCCTAACCTTCTCCATGGAAACGTATGGGTCTGTAGCTAATCCTTGAGGACAAAGTGCTTTGGTCCTGCCCCTGTCCCAGTAGAGTTTCTATTGGGGAAGGAACAGGATGTGCCATGCAAGTGTAATGCCTGCTGGACTTGTTGGCACCATCAATGGCAGGGGACATTTCCCTCCTAATGACGAAATCCTCTAACACTGACAACAATGTTAACAAATACATATGCTTTAGATACTGAGTGTTTTCATTGCAACAGAGTGTGAGTTTCAGAAAAAAATAGAATCATCAGAAATGTGTTATTGGTGAGTAAAACCTTGTAATATTTAAAATGAGCTCAAAAGCATTCCAAACATATGGTTTAATACATAAACACAAAATTTAAGGAATTGACAGGAACAGGAACAGAATAACCTGGCAGGTTAAGCACAACTACCACAAGTAGATGGACAAAAGAGAAGAGAATGAAAGGGAGAGGCAGAGTGACCCAGTCTGTGTTAGCCACTTATTAGACTAAGCTCCGCCTGCCAACACAGTAGCCTCTGGGCAGCAACTATGTGACTTCAGTGTCTGAGTTTCAGCATTTACATTTTTGTGGAGCCCTCACTCTGTTTCTTTCAGGTGAAAGTGAAGGGTGAAAGAGTGCAGTTATGCACCTCCTCCATAGACAGACTGGAACATGTTGTTTGCTCTAGAACAAGGCTTATTAATGAGGCCCTCGGTGTATTACTGAAAACAAGAAGGTTGCATGAAGTGTTACACTTAACGTGTCATACATGTATGAGGTGTTTTGGCACATGAAAGACATAGGATCAGCAGTGAAACATATGTAACACAAGCCTCGACCAGCCCATGGACGCATGTAATAGTTGGTAGGGGACCTTATCTTTGAAGTGCTGTGCATTGTATTGTATCTTATGGTGATGGTCTTAGGTGCTTTTACTTATTTTTGCTTACTTATTTTTCTTCTTCACTGGTCTCTCTCAAAAACTGGTTCATGTAACATCCTCTGTCAGCAAAGCATGGCATGAGGAAAAAGTCAATCTGAGAATCCATCATGCAAATAAGAACATTTTATTCAAGGAAGTACAAGCGTCCAATACATGTCTATCTGTGTCTAATAATTTTTGCTGATGCATCGGGAGCTCAGATCCTGTGCAGTTTGCAAATTTTGTCTTCTTCTGCACCATGAACTACTTTGAGCTTCTTGCGCCTCTTATAACTGCCTACATGAGGATCATGCTAACATATTTTTCAAGTGTCCGATCACCAGCACATTGTTTTTTCCCTGTTTACTGCCGAGCCAGTGTTTCTAAACTTGGCTCATCCTGCTGTCCCCCTTTCTCTCTGTCTAGCCTGGCTAAGCGCAGAGCGGCCGTGCCAGGGTGACATCCTGTCCCACCATGTCCTGACCCACTTATGGCCAGGTCTGGTTAAGGCTTTTGCAGCCCAATTCTCTGGCACAGAAACATCCTGGGCGTTATTCTATTGTTTTAATCCGTCTGTGAGCTACTTGCTTGTCTGTGTCGCTCATCTCTGTCTAATGGTCTCAGCATCTAGAGGCATGTTCTTATACAAGCAAAGATTCGCCTTCATGTCAGCCTTGCCTAAACAAAGAAATTGGGTAATTTTATCACTTGACACAATCTTTTTTTATTTTGGCATAGCCACTGAAAAACAAAGCACAGACAAATAAAATGAAACCTGATTACACCTCATTTATACCAGTTATTGAGACTGAGCTCCTCAAGGGAGATGTAATATCAAGAAGGAAATTTAGTAATTCTCTTCCAGTTAAATGTTGATGCTGATTTAGCTGTTTTTGTACACTTTTCTCAGCAGCTTTTCTCAGCACTGCACCTGTCTGTTCCGATTCAGAGAATTTCCATCCACTCTTCTGAATGAATCTGTCAGAGCTTTGCCTGCAGTGTGTAATTCACTTACGCGGCTAGATGCTGTGTGCCAAAAAACAGTGAAGAGTTATGGCCTGCCTTGGGGAGAGGAGCTTATCGTCCAGCGTGCTGCTTCAAACAGCATTAATAAAGGACTGTGCCACCCACACCACGTGACTCTGCGAGCCTATGAGAAAATTCAGGAGCTGATTTCATTCACTGATCACCGGGACACTCATTCACCCTCTTTCCTGCTGCAAGGTCGAGATGCTGCCCCAACAGCTCCCCTCCCCCACACTGCTTCGCTCTGCTAGACACAGATGAATGTGTTGGCACATACACTTACACAATGAGCATATTTTACACTGAAATGATGCTACAGTGCGGCAGTGGTGACTGGAATGTGTATGGTATACAATGACAGTCTTTGCGCGTGTGTGTGTGTGTGTGTGTGTATGCCTGCTGCCATGTTTTTTTCCCTTTTTTTTGATAATGTTTAGTTTCATTTTAGGGCTAGTTAAAGCTTTTTCTCCTTCTCCATGTTTTCAACTTATGGTTAAGAATGTTTATCCAAAAAGACTGTTGCCCCACAAATAGATATGGGAAGGTAACACTATCTTTTGTGAGACAGTATTACTATGCAGTCAGATTTTTTATTTGATACAGTGTGAATAATAGGAGACAAACGACCAACATGCAGCTTTATTTGCCTTCTCTATTGCATATAGGTTTCTTTTCCCTCCAGATTTGTATACATTATTCCATCCAGCACATATTCACATATGGGGCAGTCGTTAAATCTCTAAAGAGCAGTGATCAGGAATCACCACTTACCCTGTTCGCCTACTCTCCCCTCACTGCTATTATCTGATCCTTTCCTGGAAAAGACGCTCAGAAATCTCCAGCAGCATTTACCAAAACCATTCAATAAGAGCTTCATCACACTTAATAAAATAAATGAATGTTGTAAGAGTGGTGGCAGTGAATATGCTTCCCCAGCACTTCTCTTTCCTTTACTGTAAAGCAGGATGTCAGTAATGCTGCAGTTTCCTGTAACTCATTGCTTGTTAGGAGTTCTCATAGACTTATATGCAGTGGTTCGGTCCAGTGAGACTGATGATGAGTGGGGCTGCACAGTTATGGACATAGTTAATCATCTTGAGTGTGTAAAGAGATAATATGTTCACATTAGGACCTATATAACAATATGTTAACATCTTCACTTCTATTTGCATCCATATTAAACATGTGTGACCATAGAGGACATTGTACATGACAGGGGTCGTCAGACTAGATAGAAACATTATTACTGAGAAGGCACCATCTACAAAAAAAGGTGTGATGCTATCAATGTTTCATTTCAGATGTGCAGAAATTAAAGTTTCTGTAGACCGCCCAAGTGGCTGAAATCTTTATTTCAGTGTTTCCTCCAGGATTTTTTTTTTTTTTCAGCAATGGGAATGAGTTTTCTTGTATCTGGGTGGTGCATGTGTTTTAATACATATTTTAATATGTAGCTTAAACATCATTAGCAATTATTTTAAACACTATTATTGAAGTATTTGTTACCGGATTCACTAACGTTACCTAGCTAACATTTACTGGAACATTATTTCACAATATATTTTTGATATTATTGGAACATCAATGGTAGCTTATCCTCTGCTCTATTTGTCAGCCTGCCTGAGAAGAAATATTGTACTGTCTTCTCACTGTTCCAGTTCCTGTTCTTAGAGAGGCAGAACCGGTCCTGATCTCTCTGGGGCCCTAAGCAAAATTCTGCTACGGGGTCCTCCGACAGCACCTGTGAGCCATGTAAACATTTGCCATTCCCACCAGGCTTGGGCAATATCGTATCGCGTGCGATTTATGGTCAAAAAAACTGTTACCGATGAAAAATTGCCACTTTGCGATAATGACGATAAATGCCACTTGATGACGCATTTTTGTGTAAGACCCTCACCAAAAAAAAATCTGGACAACTGTACAGCGCACTGTTTCGCACATAGGGATGTGTACTGAAATTCTGTATTAAACGGCAGAATTATTAGAGATCAGAGTATTGGTAAGGGCCGACATTTGAATTTTGATGTAATTTATTATCACATGGCTGCAGCGTCTCTCCTCTCTGTCACTGCATCTTCTCCATACGCACACGTACAGCACACACACACAGAGGAGGTCCGAGCGTTTCTCTTACCCTGTCTCTGTCTGATCTGTTGATTTTTCTTCATCAGCAGGATGTTTTATAAAGCCAAAGAGCTAAAACCCAACTCGCATTTTGGGTTTTTTCCACATATAAATTCACCCGCGATTCAGTTTTCACAGCAGCAGAGAAGCTGCATATGGAGGAGACTTGTTAATGACGGAGTTTATTAAAACAATCAAAACTAACGTGATGGTGAATGACATCGACACCAACCAGGTGCACTTATAAGATTAAACAACTGTATAAGGAGGCCTTTACGTTAAACAGGAGAGTCTGTGTTTCTCTGTCAGAAACTGTCCGACCTTCTCAGAGCAGAGCGAACAGGTGAGGGAGGGGAGGATCAATCAGTCGCGGATGCCGTCCTCTCGGACTGATTAAAAAAAAATAAAAATGCCAAAACTGGTCAAAACTGTACCTGGGTGTTCACACAAATAAAGTCTCTGTGTGTGAAACACAGCAGAATGTAACATCATGATGTTCACAGACAGTTTGCTGTCATTAGTTTGACAGAGAGTCACAGAGAGGGCCGTGTCTAGAAGGGAACCCTAGACCCGCGAAAGCTTGCGTGAGTTTGATATTTTAGTAGAAACAACGGACACAAATCCCGCGAGAGTTTTGCAAATCGTAATATTATTTTATCGTCATATTTATCGTTATCGGCTAAATGCCATAAATTATCGGGATAAATTTTTTTGCCAATATCGCCCATCCCTAATTCCCACACAGTCACACCTGACACCACAGTGATCAAGATTCAATCCTCCCTCTTTAAAAACGGTTTGCTCCATCTTTTGGTCTAAGAATAAGGAGAACTATACAGTACAGAACAGAACTAAGTGTGAACAATATTTATTGAATAGAATATGACGAATACGAAATGTCAACTGTAGCCTCTCAGGTAGCATGTAAACATGGCGTGGATATATCGCGAGACTTTGTATATCGCTTAATGGATGCATGTGTGAAAATATCGCAAGATATACAAAGCCTCGTGTGTTGTTATTCCTTATTTTTTATTTATATTTTTGTTTCTGCTGTAAACGTCAGTAGCATCTGTCACTGAAAATTGTTGAAAGCTAAACTTAAATACATTTGATAAGGAACTGCAAAAGGTTTCTTATTCAATAAACAGATTCCATACTGGATTTGACAAAATATCAGTATATCCCATGATGTCCTCAGATAGTGAAATGTTTCCTTGGACATTGCTCCATTTCATCATTTGGGAGTAACATTGTCACAAGAGTACCTATTTTTTCATGAGCTTACAGAGTTAAAGGGTACTTTAACAGAGTTTTTTCTCAGTAAGCCATACAACAGCAAAAATGCATGCAGATCAGCATTTCTTGTTCTTACTGTGATGACTTTTTGATAGCCGACAGATGGCCATCCTGCTGCTTTCTATTCCCTGGTGCGCGCATATATCCAGTCATGCATGCATAACCTAGCACTACAGTTTAGCATATTGCATGGCCCACCAAATATTTAGGACGTTGCATTTATATAAGGTCTGTGTACTTGGCAGATTGTTCCCCCTCCTCTCTCCAAGTTGGTAGTTCTAGGCAGTTCTGCCATTACAATGCACACTGTAGCAGTGAGATCACTGGAAGGAGAGAGGTGGGTGGTATGGCATGCAGAAACCAAGGCTCTATTGTTGCATCTGTTCAATCAGGAGCTTGTTCTCTCTCCTTCCCTAACATCCAGTCTACACCTACACCCAGATACTGTCGGACCCGATTGACTTTTCATCTTTAGGTAGTGCTGTGATTACCCTTGATTTGCAATGACAAGCCTTTTACGTCACAATTACCTGCATTATCACTACTCTCTCCTCAGATGTGATGGCAGCTCAAAACATTTAAGTCTGTTTAAGTATAGCAAATAATATCTTAAGCACTCTACAAATAGATTAGTATTTGTGCTATATCAACACTGGAGGCTATGTCCAAAGCATCCCTATTGTGCTGCAGTGCAGTGTGTTTAACTGGTTGGTCCACTATGGAGAACAAGAACATGGAGGCTCTTTTCCCAAGAGTGCTTTCACCTACTGAAACTCACATAAGCGGCTTTCTATTAAAATGCTCCGTCTGTGCTCATTAATTGAATGAATGACATGAGTCATAGTGAAACCAGTCTTATTGAAATGCCTAATGGACCAGTCCTACTGCCATTATTTGGGCTCCCAATGCTGTGGCCAGGATAGCAGTGTATTTGGTGAGAATAATCAAAGTGGAAACCAATTTATGTTTTCAAGAAAAGCAGTTTAAGAAAAGTAATTATTAGTAATGTTAGTTCGTAATTTGTTGAAAAATGAGAGGTGGAGCAGAAATTTTAGTGAAAACATTTTTTTTATGTATGATTCCAATATGTTACTTGTCTTGATTTAAATACCTTATTTCCTTGGGATGTGCTGTGGAAATGGCCCATGTCAGTTTTTGAATAAAGCTTTAACATTTGCATATGCTCAAGTATAACAAGGACTCCGATTCTTAAAGGCACAGTCCCGTAAACTGTTATGGTCTCAGAGCTCTGCCATTCCAAAAAAAATAAATAAATAAATCTATAATCAAGCTTGTGTCTTTGTACCTGGAAAAACACCTCAATTACAGTCATTGCAATAGTTTTGGTAAACTATTGCTGAATGAAATAAAATTATTCGCACAGCTTACTGGAAATATTTCTTTCCTCTTGGTGTCATTGTTACATGAATGAGACCTTCTCCTTCTTCCTGATTATAGTACCCTGATAAACCAGTACAGCCTGTAACCTGCCAATTCACATGTATAAAGATAAGTGACTACATAACGCCAGTGTTTTTTTTCTTGTTTTTCACACTTCCCTGTGCATTTGAGTCAGTTTGAAGAAACCCAAAATTTTCAAGCTGCTTGCTCAGTAACTTTCCTCCTGCTCTTCCCCCGTCCTCATCGATGACCTAGTTTAGAGTTTATGGCTTTGCACTCTGAAATGAAAACCAGGAGGAATTTTCCTCCCCATATCCCATTCTCTATACCTCATTCTCTATAACCTATTCGCCTCAGATTATGTAAACAAATTCCAGCAATGTCTTGTGCATCAGGAACATTATTTTCAGAAGCAGGCAGTGTCTGAGACGGCCTGCATCATGAATGAATGTGACATTATTTGTAATTTGGTAGCACTGGCATCCTGCTGTTGCCCAGTGATAGCCAGGAGTGGATCATTTATCTGTAGGCCTAATAGTCACTCAAATGTTCTTGTGACTCTGACTGTCCACCAGACAGTCCCGACATCCTCTTTGCAATCAACATCAAACATGTCTTAGTAAATCCAATTAATTATTGGCACAACCATAGCTATTCCCAACATAAATATAAGAGTTTGACTTGACATTCCAACAGGTCAGGACCCAAGATTGCCTGAGGGAGCTCATAATGATTTTTGTCACCAAACATTGGCTAAATGACGTCATGCCCCTGCCAGCCGCACTTACTGAAAGCCTGGTTTGTTTGGGTCTGACGTCAAGGCCTGTGTGTATTTGTTATGCAATATCCATTCGGTCTTTGCAGAGAAAAATCGGAGAGCAGTATCAGCAAACAGGCTTCATTATCGGGAATGCTGCCACACTTCAGGCTTTTTCTGTCAGTTGGTTCAGGCCCATTCTACATCCAGGATATAGTCTAATCATACATCCCAGCCTGTCCGCTACCCTCTGTTACTGCCACTTAGCTCACTACTCTCTCACTAAAAGGGGGCCCAGCTATCACTCAACAAAACCATGGCTGTTTGTGGTCCTGGCTCCACAATGTTTGAATGAGTTCCCCATTGACATCAGGACAGTAGAAATGTCTTTCATCACAGATTGAAAACTCACCTGCTAAGACTGCACCCATAATAAATAAAATAAAAGAGTGAAGGAAGGAAATAAGGAAGTACTTGCTGACACATTGTCTCTGTGTACTATACATCATTGGTCTATAAGTAAAACCAAATGTGTAAGTTATCCTGACTAATTTGTTTTTCTGAACGCCAACAAAAGGCATACTTTGTTCTGTATTCAAACTTTAGAATCATTGAACCTATGAATGGAACACGTGAAGCGTTTCTTACTTAGTCACTCTTTCTTGTGAATTTCCTCTGTGGTTTGTTTGGCGGTATGTTTTGACTCATCAAGTATCCTAATCTTAAAAGTGGCCCCAATGAAAATGTTCCTGTTCCCCCAGCTGCGAGGAAAGCCAGCTGATAAAAATAGCAGAGGCTGACCTCTGGGTGGCTGCTGTCTCTATTACACAACCGTTTTCATAAGTTCCAAAGATGTGACACTGCTGCTGAGGAAGTTGGATGTGTTCTGTGGTCGTACTGTTGGTCCCAGGAGACCCACAGGACAAGGATTTTCATCTTAGCCATGGCAGCTTGACCCTGTTCTTATTTTCAGGATTGACTAGATAAACAAACGACATTATCTAAGATGCAACACACCCAAGAAGCGGAGCAAAAGTTTTTTTTTGGTTCTTGTTTTTTTTTTTTAAAAAAACACCTTTTGTGCTCTGGGAGCAACAGGAGAATGGTCTTGTCAAACAAAAAGCCTTATGTGTTTGCAACATTTTGTTTTTGGTTATGCAACTGAAATTAATGTGAAGGCTGTGTGTAAAACTTTACCATCAAGTCAGTTCATGTCTTGGCTCCCTCTAGTTCCTTTGAACAGCCGTAAATTGATTGCATCACATCTGTTGCTGTGTTACAACAGCTTTGCCTTTGGGTGAGGGTGTTTCTTATTTCATCCAATCCAGTAACTACTTTGTGGTACTATATTACAATGCACTGGTGAACTCATCCACCTCCCTTGTCTAACCCCAGTCATGTTATCTGTCATGCATATATAGTACAGTATACACAGTAATTACATAGTTATGAAAAAAATCTATTCTTGCACTTCTTTGCCATAAATGTAACTTCCTTTATCCTGTATGCCTGTATTTATTGTTACTGTATTGTGTTTTGGTTATCAATATGATCCGGCACCATTGTTACCAGGAAGTGTTCCAGCACATTCACTGTAGTTGGCGAATAAAGTGACACTCCCATTTGATACTAGACGGTCTCTGCCATTGTGGCTCTTAACCGTTAAAAGCAAAACTAGGTCAACTTCTAGGCCTTATGCTATCTCATACCTGCTCATTTTTGTGTTTGGTATAAATGGTGTGAAAATAATTGAAGGTTGTGGCTTGGTTGTCTCACATTGTGTTTACAGTAGGGTTGGGCAATTTAATGAAACATAAAATGAGACAATATACAGTATTTGTTCACCATTTATCCTGTGGTATCTTTCCCTTTAATATCTCTTGGTTTGGAATATCACTAAAAATTTTAGTTTTGAATGATTTTTCCATCAATGTGAAAAAGTACCTTAATATTAGGCTGCAACGAACAAAATTGGCACCAGCCAGATACTGGTAAAATGTCCAAGTGGCTGGTACAGTAGATTTGCTTTACTTGTCAGCCAAAAAACAATGGTAATTTATTGAGTGGCTGGTAATATTTGAACAGTTACTTGCCATTTGGCTGGCAAACAAAAAGGTCATTTTGCACCCTTAACTGCTGTAGAGGTTTCACATTCAAACTTAAAGCGATATTCCATCCCTAGATGATAATCCACTCAATATGTACTCACCTCTATGCTGATGTGAGGATGGGTGAAGATCTTCAGTTCACAAAACAGTCTTGGGAGTTTCAGCAGAAAACAGGGTTGCAGCTAATGGCAGTGAATGGCGACCACGGATAAAATGTAAAAAAAAAAAGAAAAGAAAAAAAACACGTTTCCATCTTGCTCGTGTGGTGTAAGTGTCCGCGAGCCGCGACATTAAAATTTAACCACAAAAGACGCCACATTTGATCTGTGGTCGCCATTCACTGCCATTAGCTGTTATTATTATTGTTTTTGAATTGAAGATCTTCACCCATCCTGACATCGGCATAGGGGTGAGTACATATTGAGTAGACTGTCGTCTAGGGGCGGAATATCGCTTTAAAATAAAAAGGTATGTCTTTTATCTATGTCCTGTATTTATTTGGACTGAGCTTAGAGCTATATTTAAATATTTTTTTCATGCTGAAAGTTCAAGCCAGATAATGGCTGGGCAGCCTGCCAGCACTTTTGTTTTCTTGCCCGGTAGTACGTTCGACACGTATACATGCCACATGCAGCCTTTGTAGTCTTGGAAATGTATTATGAATCCCGTCGGAACTCCTGGATTTCCTGAATCTCCCTTCCTGAGCAGAATGTTTCTTGTTTTCCATACCCATGCCCTTCTCCACACTGCCTGTTGTTGAAAAGGGAAAATGTTTTCTGTGCATGCAGGAAGGGATTAAGTAACATGTATTGTTTTTTATATTTTCTCTCATGCTTCCCATGGAAAGCACATAAAACCCCCAGACAAATTCCAGGAACCATTACTCATGGCTTGGCTAGTTGAGGTGTGTTTGGACATTTCCTGTCACCATGGAGACAGGAGGACGATGTTCTTGCAGTCTTTCTTAGACATGCACGGCTTTTTTTTTTTTTTTAGCTAGCCTGGAAACTTTGTTGTGTTTATTTTCTTTTAGTGTGTCAGTGTGCTATAACTTTCCAGGAAAGAGTTAAGGTGAAGGCCAAATGAATATTTACTGTGGTGGAGTTTGGTAACCATGTCTGTTTGGGTTGATGTGTCATCAATGCCTGCGCCTTATTCCGAAGACTGGCCTCAGGGCGGGTGGATGTTTGTTACTAAACTGTGTCTTTGGCTCAGAGGTTACATGGAAATCTCGTTTAGATGTTAAATGAATTGAATAGAACATCGCAGGTATCACATATGCAGCTTATTGTGGTTAAGCTGTAGCTTTTTGCTCCGCACACCCCTGGCAATGTTATGTAACGTTGAATCCATTATCTGTTGTTGAATTCAGTAGATTCATCAGCAGGTTTCATGGCTGTATCCCATCCCCCAAGTCCTCTGCACCATTTCTCTCTGTGATAGTGGAGAGGAGGAGAAGATAAAGAAAGGATGTCTTAAGAGAATACTGTTAAGTGTTACACACTTCCACACTGGTAAATTGTAGGTCAATATAGACTCGAGTAATTGCCTGGATAAATGCCAAATGACCTGAATACTGAGTGAGTTTTACTCGCATTTAGCAGTGTATTGTGAGTCATGCCCACAGAACTCTTCATCACATGATGTGTGACTTAAGGATGCTCTTACAGCACATCACAGGAGGTGAATGTAGACTAGATCCTGTGAGAGCTGAGTTGACACATCCTGGATAGACTTGGTGTCAGGTTTGTTGCCTAAAACGGCTTCCTATGAAAACTATGCAGCAAATGCTTTAAACAGTTAATATTTCAAGTGGTCGAAGGGCAAAGAAATTAATTTGAGACGCCACCTGTAATTCAGACCAAATTGCACAGTGTAGTTGTTGGTTTGATTCAGAGATTGATGTGACAAAATTAAAACAAGGTAAGTTTCTCTATAATATTCACTTGATAGCAGTTCCCAGTCATTAGTAGCATCATACTTCATGTAGCACAAAAGTCAGTCAGTCAGCTTTGGTCTCTGTGAAGGGTTTGTACAAAGTCTTGAAAAATTAGAAAATGCTTAGGCCTAATTTTTCATGGTTATGTATATGCTTGATTTTAAATATATACTTGAAAAATGCTTGATTTTCAACAAAATTTAATCTGGTGTTTTATGGACAGAATCACACATGTAAATCCAAAATCTTTTAATATTTGAAATGAAATGATCCCATCATCATAGTTGTCATTCATAGCTAGATAAGTCAATTGTTGATCCTTGAATAAGTTAAGTTAATATGAATGATTCTTAAATAAACAAAGTGACAATATACATTGATTGCTTTGTGTATAAAGGAATTTACAATTGCATTCATAGTAATAACAATTTAGATGTGATAAATGCTTCAGGAGTCTGGAAATATCTGGTTTAGGTACCCTGAAATTGCTTGAAAAGCTGTATGAACACTGTCTGTGTATTTTCAAAAAGCAAGAGTGTAGCCTAGCAGCATGCCCTTACATTCTCTTTTTCAGGAATAATCTGGTATCATAACCCTCCTGTTTCCTGTTTTTAATACTAAAACAGTGGGCGCTATTTTCAGTGCACAGGGAGGGGCTAAAAGTTGTTCTTTGTTTAATTTAGTTTGTTTTTTCATGAAGCAGAACAAGATTCCCATGGAGGCTTTTTCTTCCTCTTAGTCGTTTAGTGTCTCACGTAAAGTAAACCCTATGTTTTTGTACAGTATGTGAGCGCATTGTTTGAGTGAAGAGTAGTGGTGACAGCACCCTGCATTTGTGGTTGAGTTTGTTGTTGACGTATGGTTGTTTTTAATGGGTGAAACTGATGTTTACAGTCAGTGCTGTTGTGCTGACGGCAGTACAAAGCCTGCGCCCAGTGTTCCAGAGCATCAGGGCAGAAAAACAGAGCTCAGCATTCACTCAGTCAGTGGACAGTGGGCAGCTGAGTGGCTCAGTAGCCCTGGCAGCGGTATGCCAGGAGCTGCTGAACCCTACTGACTGCCTACTCAGACACAAAACAATGACTGCTGCTGCTGATCAACATACTAAACAGTCTAAACCTGCACTAGTTTGTTTTTTTATGTGTAAAGATGAAGAATTTCCATTGCACTTTGACTAATTGTAAGCTGTTAATTTTAAGCTCCATCTTATGTCTCAGTGATTTCTGTTGTCATGGTTTCATAGCATCTCAAAGACACATGGGTTGTCCTCTGATCCCTAGAACACAGCTCCTTTATCAGCGGGACTCAGCTGACACTAACTCAGCCGACCCCAAAAGCCTTGTGAGCAGCACTCGCTCTTTCACTTGATCTTGCATAGATTGTCTTTGCCCCCATCTCTGACGCACTGTTATTTTCAGGCATACTGTACATTATGTTTCTAGTCTATCTCCCCATTGGTGAAGTGGTAGATTTGCAACTGATAAGATTGCACTGCCACATTCCTCTCATCTTAGTTTCCCTTCCCTTAGTTTTCCTCTTCTCTTCTCCACCATTCCCACATTTGCTCATCCGCTCATCGATAAATGCTTTAATTCATACAAGTTATTAAAAATGAGGAAATGCCCTGTTTGTTTGTGCAGCAAGGTTACATGGCATAAGAGTTTCAGGTCAGCTCAGTGTTTTGAATAACTTTGGCTCTGTCTCCAGCACACGTTATCATCAACATCACTCAGTTTATTGTTGACTGTCTAGTTTTTCAGCGCCACCAATCAGATCCAAGACAGGAAAATGGTGGTGATAAAGAAAAAGGAACAAATGGGTGCCACTGCTGCACATTGTGTCAGCCAAGGCCGAGTTGCATAACAGCTGGCTGGCCTCTGCACGAGAGCCGAGTTTGCCACTGTTTTGCATTTATGAGACCATGTAATTTGGAGACACAGTGCTGCCCCTGGGCACTGAGGCTCTCATTCTGCATTGGTTCCTTTTTTGTATAAGGAATTAAAAAGTGCTTAGTTGAGTCTGGGCTATTGTTACTATGGCTTAGCTCAAGTGAGAAGTTTGGAAGGGTGCAAAGTTGAAGGAGCTTTTGTTTGGACTTTCACTTGCTTGCTGCATAGAGCTATTCTCTGCCCACCTATTCAGATTCTTCAGCCCCTCTTAGTTCAATACTTGCACTCTAAAGGAATCTGTGAACTTTTTTCTAATGAATTTTATACAAGCTGGCACTGGAAGACCCACTCTTGCTGTGTGGTATTTTTAACCTGAATTTATCCTGAACCTTTCAGTCATATGTATAGAATAAACATCAGCATAACCTTTTCTTAACAGAAAGACAGTACCATGATTAAGAAGCAGTAATAAAAACCTTTGTTTCCTGAAAAAATTAATTTGAATGCATTGTTTACATCAAAATGGGATGTCATCAGCTGTATATTTGACACCAGCCAATTAGTCCGGTTTTCAGCCAAGCATTTAATCATCAAATAAATCACTATTCTGGTTAAATTTGGTGAGCAACGCAGAAAACAGATGGTACAGGGATATCGCTTACTTAATTTAAAATCCATTAAATCACCTTCATTAATACACAGAAGACTAACCTCTGTCTAACATAGGTGTTGTTTCAAGCACTGCTGTTAGTGTCAGACTGTTATTGTCTGCCCTCTGCTCAGCAGGGAGAAAGATGACACTGGGGCTATTGAAACCTCTATTCTTTTCTTCTTACTGTATTCGCAATAATGAAATTTGAAACCTAAAAGATATCTTCCCAGATTAAAAACCACTGTGTTAGCTGACAATTCTGCTCCCCTTTCTCTTTCAGGCATATGAGCGCCGGTTCCCCACCTGTCACCTTATCCCCATGTTTGTGGCGAGTGACGTGGTCGATGAGGAGACCAGCGAGGACGGTTCCACCCACAGGGTTGAGCGGCGCTGTGCCCTAGATGTTGATGCCCCACGCTTGCTCAAAAGGGTATGTTGCATTTGAGTGTATTCATTTTTAGCTTTATGTACGGTTGTTTATTAAGTTGCAGTTTGTTGTCTCTTGTCAGTTTAGTTTCATGTAACATGAGTGATTTTGTGTGTGTGTGATTTGCAGATTGCAGGTGTGGACTATGTCTACTTCATCCAGAAAAACACGCTGAACCGGAAGGAGAGGACCCTTCACATCGAGTCCCATAATGAGACCTTCTCCAACAGGGTCATCATCCATGAGACCTGCTGCTATTCAGTCAGTAGCATACACACCCCTGAGTAATCATTAAAAAAAAAAAAATCATGATCTCGATTCATACATCTATGAAATCTCATTTCTAAATGACAATGATTCAGTCACTTTCTATGCAGTCATGTTATGCTGTGTTCATGTGTTGACTTATTTGCTTCAGAACATTCCCAGTCGAAGACAAGGAAGTAGAAACAAATGCATAATTTAAGAATACGATTTAAAAATGAAGGTCTCTGGTCATAAGTGTCTGAATGTGAAGAGTAAAAAATAAAAAGGGAAAAACAAACCCTAAACACCTATTGAGTTATACAGAGCCATACATCTCAGACAAATGAGCAAACACAGACAGACAGACAGACAGACAGACAGACAGACACACACACACACACACACACACACACACACACACACACACACACACACACAATTATAAAATTGTTCAGCTGCTGAATGGCACGCTGCTGCCAGCACACCCATGTTAATGTTTGTGCCTCCTCTAATCTCCTCCCTGCTTCCCTGCAGAGAAAGCCATGTTTAGACTAGCACTGAGAATGTTGCTAACTATCTCACCCCATCTCCGTCTGTGAATTATTCAGTCCCCTCACATTGGCTGGCTGAATGCTCTCAAATACTGATCTGAAACCAGCATGTCTTCCCTTTTCTCCCGGACCCACTGCGCGTTGCAAACTTACCTCTGACTTCAGATCTGCGCATTCATGAATGGATGTGCTCTGAGTTAATGAGGTCAAGCACATTGTATTAGCTTCCAACCAACTAGAGCACTAATTTTAAGTCCAAGGCCGCACAGAGGTTCTTCTTGTGTGCTTTAGCTCACCGTGCTAACAGTAACTAGGATGGACAGCTCAATTAGACAGAGCTAATGGACTCGGCTAAAGCTGAAATATTTTGGTAGCCAAGGGTTATGAAGCTACCAGCACAGTGCCCTCAGAAAGCATTAAACTCTTGACTTCTTTCTCAATTTAATGATCTTGTAGCCTCAATCAAAATGCATTTAAATTATTTGTGAAAATATTTGGGATGTCTTGACATGTATTTTTTCTCCACTTTATTAGTTTCACAATTGTAAAAGATGCATTATGTACAAAAGGAAAAGACAAAAACAATGCACATTTGTAATCCTAGATTAGAAGCAGCTTGTTGTTTTAATAAACACAATGTTTCATTTAATATCTTCTTTACTTCAGTCTCCTAAATTCCCCCTGCTTAAACAGCCTGAGTTAATACTTTTTAAATAATAAGTGTCTCTGCGCTTAAAGGTAGAACCAGTAGGATTTGTTCAAGCTGTTAGTGAATGCATGAGAAAGATGTTGATGTTGTTGAGTGGCCCTCCCAGGACCTCAAATACAGACATTTTGAGTTGGTAAAGCAACCAGAGCACAGTGAAACAATGAGAAAATAAGGAAATACAGGCAGAGGGCAGGATCTCTATAGATACGGCCACAGATGACACACTTCTAGTGGGTCATAAATGATGACTGAAAATCATTATGTTATACGAGTCTATACATTGCATGTTATGCCTTTAACACCAGAAAACCAATGAATGGGCTATGGGCTTAGAATGTTCACCGGTTGTTTAACTAAGATCACAATAGTATACTTTTTTAATAATTATAAGTGAGCAAAGGGCTGGAATAAGTTGGTAAAAGGCCAGATTTTGCCCAAAATACACCTATTAGTGATTCGTGAAAATCAGATGAAAGGTGGATAGAAAATGCTTTCCATTACTTTATATTCCAGTCATTGACAAGCTAATCCTAATGATTTATTTCAGTCTTGTCTAAAAGAGGCTTTCTGTTTATTTAACATCACCTCACATAATTTTTACACACTGTAATCATGTGTCCTTGTATGTTTGCGTGCAGTCCTTTTTAGCTCCAAATGGTTCATGTGTAAAAGGCTGGCTGATTTTACATGGACAGACTGACACACACACTCCCACTCACAGTGCACAGTATGAAAACTGGTCTCTGCGTGCGTCACCATCTAGTGAAGCTGGGTGTGTGGTTACCATAGTAACCTGGTCATCTTGTTTCTGCATGTGTATATACAGTATAATATACAGTCTGTGTGTTGGTACAGGTTCATCCGGAGAATGAGGACTGGACGTGTTTTGAGCAGACTGCCAGCCTGGACATCAAGTCCTTCTTCGGCTTCGAGAGCACAGTGGAAAAGATTGCTATGAAGCAGTACGCCAGCAGTATCAAAAAGGTGTGTGTGGGTGTGTTGTTAAACCTAAACATTACATGTACATGGTTCTTTTTTGTTTTCTGTGCATGCACAGAAACATGAGTTCACAACAGATGAATAGTTGCATAATGGGTGCTGTATGTATTATGCAGAACTGACATCAATCAGTTCTGTGAAGTTTGGTGTTACAGTACAAGGTTTCTCGAGAATGAATCAGTCATCTGTCTCATGTTGCAATTGCATAAATAAGCTTGTATAATCTCTTTGAGTGGACAGGGGTCTTCTACTGTGGTCCCGGTGAGTCATCTGTATTCAGATAGGATGAATGTGGGCAATTTTAAATACTTTTCCTTTTTTCTCTCTCTGATACATGACACTTCAGTTGGAAAAACTAAATGAATATGCAGAGAAGAGCTGCAACAATCAATCAATTGTTAATCATCTATTAAATTCATCTGCAACTATTTGTATAATTGACTAATCATTCACTAGTCAGACTAGTCATTTCTAAAGAAAATAATGTCCAAATTCTCTGATTTCATTTTCTTCAGTTTGAATATTTCCTGGTTTGTTATATATGTATATGACAGTATACTGAATATTCTTGGGTTGTGGACAAAACTAAACATTTGATTACGTCATCTTTGGCTTAGGGAAACACTGGGCAACATTTTTCAAATGTTTCAAACAAAACAACTAATCAGTTAACTGGTCAATTACTTTCTTGATTTATCAAGGAAAATAATAGGTAGTTGCAGCCCTTTGGCTATTCTTGCTTTGAATGAAGTACATATGAAGATATAGTGTAATGGGTATTGTTGGTCTATATTCCAGATTCCTGTCTTAAATCTCATTCCCTTAAATTCACCTCGCCTCATTTGCCTCTTCTGCTATTTTACCATAATTCTGACTCATTTTTTCCCCTTTACTTCCTCAAAGGGAAAAGAAATCATAGAGTTCTACTTGAAGGAGTTAGAAGATGAAGGGATCACCCATGTGCCACGCTGGACCCCCTCCTCCCATCCTCTGCCTCTCCCCAGGCCAACTAGCCTCTCCACCAGCCCACCAGTCCTCCCCAAACTTGCAGTCACGCCTGCCATTTCTATCCCCCTGCCCACCGATGCTAAAGACAACACCTCTCAGGACACCAAGCAGGACAGTGGCGCACTTCAGGCAGACAGCCTAACGGAGATCCTGGCTGGCACACCTGAAGGTCCGTTCTTACACACGATTGAAAAATGAAGATCCACCACTTTTTGCATATATGAAAATATTTACACTAACGTAGCACAGTTAACATCACAGCAGAATACGGAGTAGAAAAATTATGCATTTTACAGCAAAAACAATGAAAGCAAGGCCTTATTGTTTACTCATGGAGGGAAGGTACACTTGAAAGCAAAAAGAGAAAATAATTCTACAAAAGGTGGTGTTTTTGATTAAAAACTGTTTTTGATCATCTTGATTTGACACAGAAATGACAACATATTGTAGGGTCTTGGTTTCATTATTAATTATTCCCATATCAATTTACCTTGTGCTTTATTTTTATGTTAATTGGAGGGGATCTGTTTTTGTGTTGCAGATAAATTGGATGCAGATTATATCAAACGTTACCTAGGTGACCTGACCCCCCTGCAGGAGAGTTGTCTAATCAGACTTCGCAAATGGCTGCAGGAGACGCACAAGGGAAAGGTAATGTTGTGTTTTGCAGTGTTTGTAAAAAAAAATGGAGTAAAATAGAAGAGCAATTTCTAGGTATGATCAACTAAGAAATGTTTAAATGACTGACGGTCAGCATCCACATGTAATCATTATCAGGGATCTGCAGAGCAGCAGAAGTCAGACTAAAATATGATTCAAAATCTATTACAACCTGACACCTACCAGCTAGTTTTATTCATTGAGCCAGTTGACAGTGACATTAACAGCATTGTGAATGTTGTAAAACATTTAGTTAATTTGTTATATTTTCATTATTTTGTACACAAATCCAGTAACACTCTCTCCTTCTCTATCCAGATCCCTAAGGACGAGCACATACTGCGTTTCTTGCGTGCTAGGGACTTCAACATGGACAAGGCACGGGAGATCCTCTGCCAGTCGCTGACCTGGAGGAAGCAGCACCAGGTGGACTACCTGCTGGAGACCTGGAGCTCACCACAGGTCCTCCAGGACTACTATACTGGGGGCTGGCACCACCATGACAGAGGTAGGTCTGGATAGACGGAACCAGTGTATAGATTCCATTTAAAGGGGCAGTTCGCCCCCATATCACAAATATATACTTTTTCTCTGGCCTGTTGTATTATTTATCCATCTAAATACGTTTGATGTGAGTTGCTGAGTTTTGAGATATCAGCCATAGAGATTATCTGCCTTCTCTCAAATATAATGGAACAAGATGGCACTGGGCTTGGGGTACTCAAAGTGCCAAAAAATACATTTGATTTAAAAAAAAAAAAAAATCAAAGGCAATGTCTCTTTCGAGAAATCACAACCCGCTTACTCAAGATAATCCAATTTCTCTCTGCAGCTCACACCAGAACTATCTAGATGGACAAATGGCACTACAGGCCAGAGTAAAAATAAGTGTTTTTATGAAGAAAAAAAAAAAACATACTCCAAGACAGTTGAACATTTAAATTTGTTAGACTCTTGCATGTGTATACATACGCAAACACACATACACTTAACAGTGTAACTATAGCCTGACACAGCCTACATAAATTGTTAACTAGTGTAAGATTTAAGTTCTCGAGTTTCTTACAGACTCAAGTTACACACTCACACCTCATGAACTAAAGTCATTCTTAGCAACCCACAGCCTTCAGCCCTCCAAGTGAATTAAACATGAAGCCAATTTGTACGCACTGCTTGGCTACCCAAATAGCTTACACACACTCGCACACACTCATACTTCATTTTGGTGCCTGCTGTGGATGCCTTGTTTTGAACAGAGTGTGACTGTTGGCAATATAAATCAAATTTAATTGACTTTTATGTTCCCACATCAGTGAGCAGCTTATCTTCTCATTTCAGTCTTTTCTATTTGTATGAGATGAACAGGGAAAAAACATGAAAGCATTTCTCAGTGTACACATTCACTTACGGTTTTACACAATAGAGGAATAGATCAGCCAACAATGCAAACCTCTCCATGTAACTTGAAGCCTTGCAGAATGTAAATAGTGTGATAGTTCATGTAAATATTTGTGTTATTCCTCCAGATGGTCGTCCTTTGTACATCCTGAGGTTGGGGCAGATGGACACCAAAGGACTAGTCCGTGCTCTCGGAGAGGAGTCTCTGCTCAGACATGTATGGTGACAAAAGATGCAGCACACTTCAAGCTTGCATGTGCCAGTATAGGTCGATAAGTTTATAGATCAGGCAGTGGGTGGTTGGATTACACGTTAGAGAATTTATGTACACTGGCGCATCCTGACACGTGTATCAACACCAGGATGTATACAGTACAGTGCATATATAAATAGCCTGCTTGTTTATAATTTGCTTGGGTTACAAGTGTGACAGCTAAATGCTTTAAATGTTAAGATCGTAATAGACAACTGACTTCATGTTGTGTCAATTTAGGTGCTGTCTATAAATGAGGAGGGTCTGAGACGTTGTGAAGAGAACACCAAGGTGTTTGGTCGACCCATCAGGTAAACCTTCACTATAAATCATTGTAAAGCTGACATAAGTAAGTTTAGTCAAGTCATTTTGCAAAAAATGGCAACAGTCTCTAGTTCCAGTTTCTCAGATTTCTGGATTTGCTGATATTTCTTTCTCTTTAATTTCTTTGTGATCTGAATATTTTTGATTTTTGGACTGTTAGTGGGACAAACAGGCAATTTGAAGTCACTTTGTGCCCTGGGAATGAATACAATAAAAGTAAAATTCACTATTTAAAGGGGTTAGCCACTTGCTGATGCAATGAGTGTGTTTACATGTACAGTGGTATCATGGTTTTGATCTTAAGCAGGATATATTGTTTACATAGAACATGAGAAACCTGGTAAGTATCCAGGTTACTGATCATCTGTGTTCAGATGCATGCTTATCTCTCACCATCTCAACCACTGTTCTGCACCGACAAAGAATGGTCAGAAACCAGGATAAGATGCTTACATGTATCCTGTTTTCTATCGGAGCACCCTATGTTATCTCAAAACTGAGATAAGGCCTTCTCCAGGTTTCTGAGGCCAGGACATGACGTTTACACGCACTAAACAAACCCAGGATTCTCTATAAACCTGATCATAATGAGGATACTTGTGGACATGCACACACCCAAATGGGCAGTGAGATGTTGGGTGGCATAGTTATAAGGCTGTGCTAAAAAAGTTAGAATCCAATAAACAGTAGGAATCATAATAAGAGTAAAAATAAACAAATGTACTTGAGAGAGCACAGAGAGAGGATAGTGTGTTAGACAAGCCTGAGAATATGCAGAGGTAAGAGGATAGAGGTCACCATCCTGATGCCCTTAATCAATAAACAATTAAACAACAAAAAAAAATATATATATAATGAGTAATGAAAACAGTCATCAGTTGAACTCCTAGATCAATAGTAATTTTCCCCACATTTTTTAAAATGTGGTCTTGGCTCAATACAAACGCAGGAAAAGATGAAAAATGTTCTTAACAAGCAACATTAGGCAGCATACAAGCTGTTTGGATTGAGTTCAGCAGTTGTCGCCTGGACACAGGTGCACTCACACAGAGACACACACAGCATGAGCGAGTCCAGAGGAGAATAATCTTCTTCCAAAATGGAAAGAATGTACAAGGCTCCTCTCTGAGTGCTCTCTGATTCAGATGGCGATGGAGAGAGTGAGAGGGAGGGAACGGAGATGCTATCTGTCATCTGTCAGCCCTCTCCAACGGGAGGAGGTGGCTGGGATAAGAGCCACGCAGGAAGGCATGTGAACTATGAATGGCTGTCACGTCACAGCCCTCAGCCGAAGCAGATAGACGGAAGGGGAGGATGTGGAAGAAGGGGGAGGAGGGGGTCTAGAATTAGCAAGTGTTGCCTTCACCACTTAAGCTTCACTTCAGGATGACAGGTGCTAAGTGGTCGGAAAGAGGCTGTAGCCCAGTTGTGTGGGTGTATGTGTGTCTGTGTGTGTGTGTGTGTGAATGTGTGTTTGTGGCGTGCGTTTATCCACACTTTAATCCTCTCTCTTTCTCTGCTGTAGCTGTTGGACGTGTCTGGTAGATTTGGAGGGGCTGAACATGCGTCACCTGTGGCGACCTGGAGTCAAGGCACTGCTGAGGATCATCGAGGTTGTGGAGGCCAACTACCCAGAGACTCTGGGACGGCTGCTTATCTTAAGAGCTCCCAGAGTTTTCCCTGTTCTGTGGACACTGGTGAGAACCAGGAGGGGATACTTCTTACTGTACCCATTTCTATAGGTTTGAAAGATGTTTCTAGTCTGTGGTCCACCCTCATTTTCATACATGGAGACATCATAAATATGATTTATATAACTATAGCCTTATAGTTGGATTGTATGAAGGAACTTATTGAAAGTCAGTGTATTCCCTACAGCAGATGGCAGTCCGGAAGCTAAGCAATGTACTGCTGTAAACAGGGTCAACAACAAAATGTATTTTAGCCACGTAAAAAATGGCCCACCTAGAAAAAAAAAAACTATTATTATTAATAATATTCCAATGGGAAACTCTAGTTATAAATCCAGATATTGCTCTTGCTCACTCAACCAGACTTTTCAAGCAAAATAAGTAATTTTGCCTCACAGAACACAACTTCCTGGTCTACCACTGCCTCGCTGTTAGTTTGTGTGGTGAATTTGAACAAAGTCACACAATAACACAAACACATTAACTGATCAAGGAAACGGTACACCAGCAACTCACGTTTCCTGTGAGGTAAAATGATTGATTTTGCAAATGGAATCTGGTTGGGACAGTTGAGACAGTGATATTTGGCTTATATACCCCTGGTTTCTCACTGGAAAAGGCTGTCTGATGGCAAAGTAAAATAGTGAAAATATTCTAAATATAGCATACATTTATTGTGATTTTTTTTTATGTGTCTAAGTATGCTTCACTGTTGATCCTGTCCACAGCTGCATATTGCTTAGCTTCCTACACTGGTGCTCCAGGTTCTCCAAACTGGATGCATGACTACTGCCATCTACTGTAGATAATACACTGACTATTAATAAGTACCTCATACAATTCCACTTTAAATAATCCAAACAACTCGTTAAGAATAACCATAGAATAGACTTAAATGTCCCTGTACGCAAACAGATGCTTTACAAACTGGTAGCTCAGTGTATAACAATCACAAACAGGCACATGCTCTGTTCTACATTTTTGCCACGGGATAACAAGGATTCAAGTAATTTGGCGTGTTAGTAACCCATATTCACATGTGCCTCTGCCCTTAGGTGAGTCCATTCATTGATGAAAATACCCGCAAGAAGTTCCTCATCTATGCAGGCAATGACTACCAGGGTCCTGGAGGGCTGGTGGACTACATAGACAAGGAGATCATCCCTGACTTCCTGGGAGGAGAGTGTATGGTTAGTGTCTGAGAATTTAAACTCTTAGGTTATCATTTAAGAATATGATTTAGTTCAGAATAAGAATTTTCTGGGGCACGACACCACCCACAATGAGCTCTCCTTTACTGACCCAGTTCTAAGTGTGTTTGTCTGCGTGCATGCTGGTACATGCATGCTTCTCTTCTGCAGTGTGAGGTACCAGAAGGCGGCCTGGTTCCCAAGTCAATGTATCGCACGGCCGAGGAGCTTGAGAACGAAGACGTCCGCCTGTGGACCGAGACGATCTACCAAAGCGCCAGCGTCTTCAAGGGAGCTCCACATGAGGTGAGGCTTCACACAGAGCCTCAGACTGAGAAGAAAAGTTGGATGGAGGTTTTGTTGAAAGCTGTGCCATCTAGTGGTTGTATTTGGTAGTTGACTTCTGGTTTTTGAATTCAGACGTGGAACAAGTGTGATCTGGCTTTGAAACATAAAGTGTGTGCAGTGACATGCTGTTAGTCCTGTTACATAATTGATACAGAAGGCACAGATGCATCATCGTACATGATCACCACTCTGGAAATTATTTTTATTTCATGTTAATAAGCTCATAACCTCACAAACAGATGTTCACAGTTTTCGCTCATTGTCACTAGGACTCAAAATTAACTTATTGTCAGCTGGTCAAATGGATACAAGGCAATACAATGTGATTTTATAAATCATTTTACAAAATATTGAATACTATATATATATATATATATATATATATATATATATATATATATATATATATATATATATATATATATATATATATATATA
>JAJHUR010085302.1:0-27299 GCA_027495735.1 Lutjanus campechanus | reverse complement strand
CTTTATAATCCAAATTTTTGTATCTGATCCAACCCAGAAATGCAGGGCAGCTTGCAGCGTATGGTTGAGATAAAAATTAAAACTGTGATTTTAACCATGTATTTTTTTCACTGAGCTGAAATCTAATTAACCTTAATCCTACTGAGTGGTGTTCCCGCAGACCCCAGAGGTATACTTTTTGTCATCTCTTACAGGTGCTTTATTCTATTATTACAATTTTTCATGAATCCAGTTTGTACCTACTGACTTCATGTAATTTTCCTTTTTAATTAGTGCTTTTTAAAAATACCAATGTATTAGGGTCCTGGGGGACCCCAGTCAAAAGCACTCAATTCCGCCTGTGCAGTTTTAATAGATGAAACTGCTAAATGAAATTGTAAGATTGTAATTTGGAGGAGCTATTTATTGATTGAGTTGATGTTTGCCATGGTTCCTAATTTAAAGTATCACACACTATTGGAGGTAGGGGCACTCAGGCATTCATTTACAGTAGAAGGAGACAGAGACAGACTCAGCAGACACAGATTTCCTCTTGTCCTCTGTCTATTTGCGTTTTACACAATATGGAAATTAACTGTAATTTGCTTAAATGAGATTGAGCTCTTGTCTTTTTTCAAATGAAATTAATAGGGCTGCAAATAACGCTTATTTTCATTATCGATCAATCTGTTGATTATTTTCCTGAGTAATCAGTTTGCTGTTTGGTCCAGAAAATGGCAGAAAATGGTGAATTATGTTGATCACTGTTTCCCTAAGCCCACGATGATGACCTCAAATGTCTTGTTTTGTCTGCAACCCAAAGATATTCAGTTTACTCTCATGGAGGAGTAAAGAAACCAGATAATATTCACATTTGAGAAGTTGAAAACAGAAAACTGACTTTTTTTCATGAAGAAATAACTTTAAATGAGGAATTGATTATCAAAATTGCTTGTGATTGATTTAGTAGTCAGTTAATAATTGATTAATTGATTGAACATTGCTGCTGTAGACAATCACTTAGGCTTAATCTTTTGAGAAGTAATATGTTAACAATTTGCAGTGAGGGTTGTTTCTTACAGTGGTTTTATCTTGTCTTGTATGTTAAATATGTTGATAGGATTGGGCTTAAAATTCCTGCAAGCCCCCCAAAATTAGTTTTATGGCCTATACTGAGAAATCTGCAATAGCATTTAAAATCCAGTTTTGAGCAGAATACAGTCATGTCTAGAAGAGAACCCCAGACCCACGAAAGATATCGCGAGAGTGATCGTTTTAACCCAATTCATGATCTTTTTCTGAACCTAACAAATTATTATCTGTCCCAGATTTTATCTCCATCGTGGTCACACTATAAAACAATACTGCTTTGTGCAAGGTGCACCAAGAGCAAAAAAGACTGCGTATAAATCTCGTGAGAGTATCACGAATCAAGGGTTCCCTTCTAGATGCGACCGCAGAATACAAATAACAGCCGTAGCCCCGCCCCCCACCATCCGTTACGTCGTAGCCATGGAGAATGCGTCCCCCTCTCGTCCAATGAGAAGCCGCGCTGGGGCCATGTGTGTATTGTTTAAACTGCTCAAATCGGGGTGAGTTTTCCAGACCGATAAAACTTCCACCAAACTGAGTGATGGCGGCCGCCGTGTCTGTTAGCGCAGCTGCCAGAGATGAAAGCACAGACACAGGACTCAGTTTCGTCTCTCGTCCGCTTCATGAAAATTACGACCTCGGTGCAGATCACGAAAACTGGATGCCCGGAGACCGTCGGCATCCCGAACTCGAACCCGGCGAAGAGGACTCGACATCGGAACGCGAGTGTCAGCGGAGGGTCGACGAGGACTTGACATCCCTGAGCCCCGAAGAGATAGAGAGCCGCTTAGAGAGAACTCGCCGGGAGTTTTACAACCGTAGAAAAATTATCATAAAAAATCTGCCCTCCGACGTTAGCAATCAGGTATGAATGAAAAGTACTAACCAATTGAACTTGTTGGATGATTGATTGATTGATTGATGGGGGTCGTTTGGCTAAACTTAGCCTAGCTCCAATATGCCTGCCATGCTACCTATGTTAGCCTGCTAGCCATTTAACTCGTTAGCTGTTTTTTTAAACTTTGGTTGATGCAACGTTTTGCTTTTTCTGAATTTACAACTGGTTTAACTACACTTTCAGTTCTTTAGCAGCCACCGCACACCATTAGTTTGGTGCTTTAATTTGGTTGGTTCGCCGGCAAACACGGCGTAGGTTAGCTGCCAGGTGGTCAGATAACTGTCAATATTGGTCATCTGTGGCCTGTATGACCTGCGAGTCCGGCCTCGAAGGTAACAATCTGGTCACTCTGATATTCGTGTTTTTTCACTATTCAAGCTGCTCAGCCATATTCTCGCTGGTGATATTCTCTACTAGCGGGTTACAGGTGCACTGGAAGTTTTTCATAGGGCCATCTGTTGTTTAAACTGGCGTTTGGTTGTATCAACCGGACAGTGATTTACTCATGATGCCACATTTTTTGGAACGTGCCTGACTCGTGGGGAGCGCTGGGCCTGCGGGCGGTACCATTGTTCACAACAGGGGGGGGCGAGTAGTGGGAGTTCGAGATGTGAGTTGCAATATAACAAAAGGTGGAAGTTGTGGGGACAAAACGTTTCAGAAAATGCTAGACAGCATCACCAGTCGTTTGTGAATGGTAAAAAGCAGCGCAGAACAATTTCTCCTACAACAATGAGTCAGTTATTCACCTTTCACCTCCCACAGGTGCACTTGCTGCGAGTTTCCCAGTGGACATGAATTAGTTAATTATGTGATAAAGCAATCTGCCAAAATAAACAACTTGTATACAAAGTCAAATATTAATGAAAGGGTTGTGTGATGATGAATTGAAATGTCCGGGTGTAATTATTGTCTTTTCTTATTTTCAGGAGGTCCATGAGCTGTTGGGAAGCTATGATTTGAAGTACTGCTTTGTTGACAAATACAAGGGCACAGGTTGGTCTAACTGCTGGTCCATTGTGTTAGTCAATGCTTGTTCAGTTTAAATGAGTGAAGGATATGTCACAGAGTCTATAAATAACAGCAAACAAACGTGATAGGCGTATAAACAACCCAGGCTGTCTGCATTTAGAGCAGCTCACTGTTTGCTACAGTCTTAATGATGAAGATGAATTGCTTTTTCATAGAAGGGAAAAAGTGACTCTAAGGAAAACACTGAACGAAAATCTCCTTGCGCAGGCATTTCAGCTGCATCAAAAATTCAATTCATTTGCACCTTAAGTAAAGACATTTAGATTATCAGAGTGCTCCAGTATTTAATCACTAGAGGGGATTGTTAAAATGTGCTAAAAGTTCAAAAAGCCCTGATACAGACACTGAAATAATTTCATCAAGTTTTATATTGACGATTTGAAATGGCATCATGTCCTTTGCGATGTCATTGTTTGTGCAAAACAAAACAAAACTGCACACAGCATCTGGGAGACTATGCAGGGTTTAACATGTTTGTTTCTATTCCCAAACCTGATTGGGAAGGTGAGTCAGAAATCTGCTTGGCTGAACTAAATTTTTTGCTTGCCCCTTTCAAAATTATTTCCTTTATTAGTGGTTATCAAATAACAAAAAAGACTGAAGTTAATTGTTGTCACGTTAAATCTAGGGCTAGGAAAATAGTGATAAATGCCCATCTTAGTTTCCAAGGTGACATCTTTAAATGTCTCATTTTGTCAGTCCACAAACCAGAGATTTTCAGTTTAATATGATGATAAACAGAGGAAAGCATAAAGTGTTTTCTGCCATTTTTACATGGAAAAATTACTTAATTGATGAACAATATAGTTTCATATTTTATTTCTCTTTTACCACTCGCCCAGTCAGGCAATCAAATTGATAGATTTACCAGCCAATATTATTTGTAAATTATGCTGATTGTTCCCCAACTGTTTTGTGCTGGTCTGTGTTCAAGCTGTGCGGAGGTGTGACTGAAATCTGTGTAGTGTACAACACTGTGCTAACTCTGGCAGAGACAGCAAGCTGTTGTGCAAGTTTGTCAGCAAGAAAGGTTATCTGGCTAGCTAACAAAATTTTTCAATGAGTTGTTTTTCTACAAGTAAATTCTGTAGCTGCCATGTTGGAAACTAATCTACCGGTTAACATTTTAGTGGGGAAAGTGTTGCAAGAGTTATAAGGACTGACTATATGAAACGTATCACATAGATTACTGATATGTTTTGTTGACAAATGGTGGAATTAATTTTACAATGTCACAACAAAAACTCATCAATTGTATGCATCAAGACAACCAGTTTCCACAATTAAAAGACCAAAATAATCAATGTTAAAGGGAAATCAATCAACCTTGTATGCCTCAAAATGTGAGCAGTGTCTCAATTCGGGTGAATTGCTGCAGCAGGTCTAAGTACACGAAAGACCTGCAAGTCTCAAAGATGATTTATCAGAACTAAGACAAACATCAGCTTAGACTACACATTTAAAATATTTTACACATAGTCTAGGAGTGTAATATTACACCAGAAAGTGGCTTGTGATAATGGGCCAGATATCGGATGAGCCAGATGGTAAATTCAGGGTACGACGCCTGGTATCTACCAAACTGTTGTGGCAGAAAACCAGTCAAAATATAAATGGGCTTTCATACAAAATCTAGTTGGCTGGTAAAAAGATTTTTCCAGACATAATTGCAATCCCCCACCCCTTCTGTTTCTCTTCAAAAATATGGGCAGGAGGATGTTTGCTTGACATGGAGCAGCACACTATGGGGCTCTAGTAAACCTGTCTGCACTGTAACAAGAATCTGTCATGCTGTTAGACGTTCCAGAAGTGGTTGCCAATAACACTAAAAGTCATCCAGGTCTAGATGTGACTTTTTAGCTATCAACATGGTGCTCAGTCAGATAAAATGCTTTATATCTTGTCAGCTGCTATGACAACCATTGTAGTCTCAATCAGGGAAATATTGCAGTGACATTGTGCCACCAGCGTTGTCTTTTATCAGACCAGCTAAAGGAGAAACGGTGTCACAACCAAGGTTTGCCACCTGAGACCTGCTGTATATGTAAATGGCTCTTTCTCTTAATGCTGACTGAACAAATGTCACTCCCTAACTTCACACCAGATTGTGTTTGTCTCTCTTCCTCCCTCCGTCCCCCATCACTCTCAGCATTTGTGACACTGCTCAATGGGGAACAGGCGCAGTGTGCCATCAAAGACTTCCACCAGCATGTGCTACGGGACAAGGAGATCTCTGTGCAGCTGCAGCCGACAGACGCTCTGCTTTGCATCGCCAATCTGCCCTGTGCTTTCACCCAGCAGCAGTTTGAGGAGTTGGTGCGACCCTTCGGTAACCTGGAGCGCTGCTTCCTGGTGTACAGTGCCACCACAGGGCATTCCAAGGGCTACGGCTTTGTGGAGTACATGAAGAAGGACTCTGCGGCCAGGGCCAAGTCTGAGCTGCTGGGAAAGCAGCTGGGCTCCCGAATGCTGTACGTCCATTGGACTGAGGTGGGCTCCCTCACATACCCACTGCTGCACTCTAAATGCTTGTGCGTGGACCGCCTGCCCCCGAGCCTGCTGACAGCCCAAGACCTCCGCAACGCCCTGGCTGACACCCACACACCAGTCTTCTGCCAGGTCAGATTCACCACACACAGCTACATGTCAAAATAATACGATTTCAGAAGGATACATTATCCATGTAGCATTTTAGACGAAGAATAATCAGTGTAACACACAAAAATAGCAAACGTTTCATGGTGTCAGGTTTTCAAATGTGATTATCTTTTGCTTTCAGAGTGCTACAGTTTAGTAAATTTATTTGTCTTTGGGGATTTTTGACTTTAGGTGAGACAAAACAAGACATTCGATGGCATGATGTTGGGCTGTAAAATGATATGGTGTGTGGAACAATTCTGGGACAGTAGTTTACGATGTTTACAATGAGCTGTTCAAATTATTCTGATGTGAATTTCCATTGCCGTAGACCCGTCAGAAAAAGGTTTGCGTTTGCAGAGAGGCATTCATGAGAAATAAACTATGAACAGCGAGTCAACCAATGACCAAAAAGAATCATGAAAACTGTTTGTGGCCAAACACGTAGGGTGATTTCAAGGTTTATTTTATTTATGTGCAAGGAACAAGTAGCAAGAAGTTAGCAGAACAGAGTTGGTGAAACAAAGCTATTAAACTATATTTATTATGTAGAGTAAGAAAAAGAGCACTTCAGTTTGAGACAGTGGTTGGGACAGCTGAAAGTAGAATTCAGGACAGTTGTGAACCCTGAGGACAAAAGATAATTTGAAGCCCTGCCTTATAGCCATTTTTCTTAACTTGCAAGCAGAATGTAATCTCCCAGCGGCAGCCACAGCTCTTTGTAAACACGGTTTCCTTGTGTATCTACTGTTGATTTATGCTGTGCAAGGCCATAACCAAACTTCTGAGAGCTTTTTGCTGTTGTTGGAGATTATGTGCTGCTATGTCTGTCTGATAGTTGGAGAGGAGGTACTGAAGCCTTTCAGATGGCAGGAGTCATTCTTTTAAAATTGTTTTCCATATTTGATCTTTCAGTACCTTTCACCTTTACCCTATTTTTCCTGCGGCCACTCAAAGTTTCTATAGCAGTGAGCATTGCTGGTTTCTATGGCGATGACCACCTGACTTCCCCAGGTGGTGTCATTCAGCAGGCTTTTCTGGAATGAGAGAGAGGGGTGTCCTTTTAGCGTGGCACGCACAGTAGCACGTTTCTGCTGGTTCCAGGGTTTTTTTTTTAGGGTTGTGGCAAAAGCAGCGATGATTAAAGATAATGTGATGATTTGTGGGAAACTGTTTGGTTTCCCAGCACTAGTTTTCACAAGAATCCACTGGCCTGGTAATCACATATGATTTAACATCACCAGGGTTCAATCAGGTCACATCTAGTGACTGTTGGTGAGTAAGAGTTTTAAAAGGAAATTCAAAAGCTAAACGGTCAGCAGATAGTTATCCATTAGTAATCGGTGTACAGATGTTTTTTCTAGAACTTCTCCAAGTGGAAATTAAATGCTTTGAGGAGTTTGCGAAACTCTAAACGAATTGCAGTCATGAGTGGAAAGTTCCAGTCCTCATTATTTATGGTAATTTTTCTTGCTTCATCCAACAGATTTTCAGAAAACTGGACATTTCATTTTTACAATTTAGAAGGATAAATTATGAGCGAACCTGTCAATGCTGCAAAACTGCTCACCTGCCACCTGTCAGGGGAGTGCCTGTGTCATTAATAAACAGAACTTTATCTGGTAGGAGATTTTCAGTTCAGATCAGTTTTAATTTAGTTTTAGCAGTGATTCTGGTGCATTCCGGGGGGATTACACAGCAATCCCAACATAAGTGTGCTTTTAAATGAGATTTTACACTCAAATGTGTGCTGAACTTCTAGAGCAAAGATTCCCCAAGTGTGAGCTGTGAGAAGTCATCAAAAATAGTTTTTAATTTTCAGTTTTGTAACTAAATTACTGTAAAATATGTACAGTTAAATTCATCACATTTTAAAAAAGGTAATCAGGGCTAATGAAACAAAGCCATCTCATGCAAATGAAGTGTTATTCTTTTATCTGATTTATTTTACACCGTATTTGATGACCTCCCTCACATTAACAGTGGAATGAATGTTATATCTCAGCAGTGAATCATAGTTGTCATTGGAAGGACAAGAACTGAAATGGAAAGATGTTTAGTGTACAAGCTGTTCAGGTTGAATTGTTTTGTGAAACAAGATGTCTTAAGTGAATATAAGGCCTTTGTCTCATTTATTGATCAGAGTTGTGATCAATAGTTTGGATTGGCCACAGAATTTTTTAAAATTTCAAATTGGGCCGTGGCATTTTAGAGCGCCACCACACATGTACCAGATCACCCAGACCTTGTGTTTTCTGCATTTATTGGTAGCAGAACTTTGGGTAATTCTGTGTTTGTGAGATTGTAACGGCTGTGTTTCTCTCTCCACAGCTGGCTCAGGGACAAGATGGAAGTTTTCGGCGGTTTGCAGTGTTGGAGTTTGCCACCGCTGACATGGCCGAGGAGGCACAGCGACTCACTGATGGCAGACTGCTGGGTGGGACGCACATCAGGGTGTCCTTCTGTGCCCCTGGCCCTCCTGGAAGAAGCATGTTGGCTGCTCTGATTGCTGCCCAGACCATGGTATTTAAGTTAAACTGATATACTATATTACTGGGGGTGTGACAGTTCACAAAATTCACAGATTGGTACATACTTCGGTTTTAGGATCATGGATCAGTATGTACTGACCAATAGTCAACAAGGAAAAAAGTGGAATAAAGTAAATGATAATTGTCAGTAATGCTCCACCATAAGACTCCACCATAAGTTTCTTGAACCTGTGCTCATTTATACAGAGCAACACAACAAACTAATACTGTTTTTACACCAAAACACCAAGTTTGTCTTTGTTTTTTTCGATGTGTGCTGGATAGCTGAGACTCGGCTTGTGAGTGGAGATGAACATTGAGAAAGGTGTTTTTAAAAGTGTGTATGTTCCACTCCTAGTGCTTTTGTGGCTTCTTATTGAATCTCTGTGGTTTGAAGTTAAGTTTTTCTCCTGTGTCGCTGGTTGTAGTTTCAGGTATCTGCTTTATTTTAAAGTTTCATGTTTGCTTTCAGCTGGATAGGAGTTACGTTGCGGGTTACTACCGATGAAAACCCAACATTTCCTGATTGTGCTTCATCATAATATAAGCTCTTGAATAATAGAAGAGCTGAGGACGTTTATTGTGAAGAATTTATAGGAAATAAGCTGTTTATCCACCTTTCAGATGGTCAACTTAAGATGAGCACGTATTAGTAAAAATGCAGACCTTCAAGCAGGTGTGAACGCTGCTGTGCTGGTGAACCAAGTCAAGCCAAAGAGCAAATGAATCGCAGTGGTCACAGATGGCTTGCATTGCTGCCGCTTCCCATCTGAGATGGAGTCGACAAATACCCGTGACCACTGCAGAGTCATTTGACCCGAGACTGAATGCCCATTGTACTCTTTCCCATTGAGGACAAAAGCCAGATGTTAGTAGGTTCTTTGTCCAGTTTAAAAGGGGTTTTACATGTATACGTGAAGTGTGTAGATGAGTTCATGCACTTTGACCAGATACTTAAATCCTGCATTCTTTAGTCTGGTCACATATCCACAGAAAAAACACTAGCATAGCATTATTTATTGCTTTTGTCTGAATCCGCAGTGAGAGGCTGTCTGAACACTGTGGGAAGAAAGACTCACTTTCCACTTTGTTTTGGTTACAAGCGACACATTTAGGTGCTGCAGTCATAAATAATGTGTTTGACGTGCTTCCACAGACAAAACTCAACTTCAGTTGAGCAATGTCGGCGCACAGTTTCACACCAAACCTTGGAATTGTGCCATAGTGTCACTGCTACCGGCTAGTTACAGTGAAAACAGACAATCGGGCCCCCTACACCCTCCCCCTTACCCACTCTCACTCAGTTTGTACATTCGCATGGAGGGTCCACCGCTTTGATTGTCATTCCAAACCAGTCAGCCTGAAGGGCGAGTGCGGTGTGACGCCCTCCAACATAGTCAGCCTCAACACAGGCTTACAAACGCACTCCTCTCAGGTGCAGCACCTCTCTGTGTCCCAGGTGGAGGAAATGCCACATTACTAAAAAAAAAAAAGTTAGTTCTGTACATTTATTTCCAAGGGATAAGTAATCAATTACTGTACCTCAAACAGACATTTCATCAGACTGTTTTCATGCACACACGACAGAATGACATGGTGAAAAAGTGTTTTAACAAAGAAAGATATGTGGCTAAAGGCTTGTGGGAGCAAGTTTTTATCAATTCAATTAATTTTTCCTTTCACAAACTTACCATGAATGTAATTAGTGTACCATGTCATTGCCACCTTCATCTTTGTCAATGCTGTGTATAAGATTACCTTTTAAATATTTAATTTTTTAATTATAAAATCCATCATGATGAATGTTTATGTCAAAGAAGGCCGAGGGCATTCTAAAGCTTGCCTGCGTGTTTATACCCTCCCCACTTATTTAAGTGACCCTTCACAGCTGTGACTGGGACTGGACTTAAGACTGAGTGGAGTCACAATGTCCACCCTCACAGACTCAGACTTTGAGGTGTGTTCCCACTGGGTAGGTCTGTGAGGGTCTAGGGCTGTCCGACTGTCAAATCATCAAGTCCACAAGGGCTCTCTCTCGACCGTTTTGAGCCCTTTATGCAAGTTTGCATTTCTGCAGACTTTGCTTGAGGAAATTACTCATAGTTGATAGTGTTGTAACATTAAACCCAAGGAAGGCCTTCAAGTTTAGGAGGAGCAGCTACAACTGTACAACAGAAATGGAGTTGCTGTTTTACATGGTTGACTGATCAAAACATTTCACAACTGAGGCAAATAAATCAGGAAATATAAATAATACAGACATAAAATGAACATAAAACAATAAAGGTGACTGTTGATAATAAAACGGGTAAGACGTGTTGGCGATAAAATAAATTTCTTTTACATGTGTTTTGAAAAGTGTTGTAAAAGACATTTACCAATGTGTCAAAGTGCTGTCCCATTCCTATTTATACTATTTGGAGCCCTTGCAGCCACTTGCCCTAAATTGATGAGACGTCTGTGAGGGTTTAGGGCTTTATGGGGGGACACTCAGAGTGGGAGTGTGGACGGCTTGGATTAGAATTGGGCCTGAAAGCACTTGACTGATTTGGCCAAGCTAAATAGCCTGCTACAGGCATTATACAACAGTTGATGCACTGCCAAAGCGTTCTGGGTAAAACCATGCATGCGAGTAGTAGATGGATGATTTTGACAGATTCAGTCACAGGGCGTGCCGAACTACAATCTGCATGCTCCGTCCTGAATGGTTTGGGAGAAAAACGCATACGAATCCACCCCTAGTTTTCTTTTTTTTTCATCCAAAAAGACCATTGAGTTTCCTGTTGTTCTTGTGCTGATCGCCCGTCTTGTTACCCCCCCCTCCCATCCAGGCTGTGAACAGGGGTAAAGGTCTCCTCCCTGACCCCACGGCCATGCAGATACTGACAGGCCTCAATAACCCCGCCACCCTCAAGATGCTGCTCAACCCGCTGTCACAGGGACACAAACAAGGTGGGAAGATCTCACTGAGCTTTTTTTTTTTAATCAATGGAAAATTTAACATTTGTTGTCGTGCTGGCGATCCTGATGTTCTCTTTGTGTGCAGGCCTCCTGGGGGCAGCCCCTACCATGCCCCTGCTGGCCAACCCCGCCCTTTCCGCTGCCCTCCTCCAGATGCTTCTTCAGAACCAGGCCAAGGCCCAGCAGGTACTACTACCACCCCTCTGCCTCCTTGCCGCTCAGCCTGTTTTGATTCAACCTCTCCTACTCACACACACTTTCCCCCACTCTTTGCTCTTTGTCTCTTGTCTTAACCATTAGCAAGCCTTTTTGGGAAATCATCTTCTGTGGGCTCAGGTGCTGCACAATAAAGAAACCCCTCTAGTGCCTTGTGTGAGTGATTGTGGTGTTTGTGTTTGGCTATCAGTGTGTGAGGTGATGGTGAAGCTAGATGGCTCCTGCTCTTTTTATGTGTTGGTGATAGAAAACGCAGTGCCTGGGTAGGTAAGCTCTCGCTACGAAAGTGTGAGGTTTGTTTTTGTGTTTGTGTGGGGTGTACTTTCGAGTGGTGCTGAGTGATGTGGTAGGTGTACTCCTCCATTGTGCACAAAAAGTGTAAACACCCATTCTGTAAGGACATAATTTCACATGCGGTGAGTAAGCCTCGGCGCTAATTAAGTGTGCTCGTGCAGTTCGGCAGTTTTTCACCACTCAAGCGTCGTAGCGAGGCTGTGTGACCCTCTTGTGACACTGAACTCTGCTCTATCCTTTGGCCAGCAGGCAGGACTCATCGGGGAGAATCCTCTGGCTGCTCTGCCTGTCCAGCAGGGAGTCCATCTGCTTGGAGACCTGCCCCAAGGTTTGGCATCCGCCGAGTCCAGCCGTAGCTCCTTGAGCCACAAACTGCATGTTTTTGCTTCGCTTATGAGACAAAACATCTGCAGCTCTCTTTGCCTGTCAATCGTGATTCCTCCTCTGTCCCTTGGTCACGATGATAGAAGTCTTAAAGGAGAAATCTGTAGTATATTTACTGTAATAAATCATGATCGTTTTGTCATCAGAGATCAAAGAAACATGTTAAGTTGAAATACTCGCTTCTGTGAAAACAGCTCTGCAGCTGTTTATCCTCCTTTTGAAATTTCAAATCCGAGCCGGAATGATTGTTTTCGTTTCCCCGTTTCACATTAATTAGAATTCAAATTAATGCCGTGTGTCTGCTTATGAGTCATAAGAAATCAATTATCTTGTAGAAGCTATAGATGCTTATAACTGTTAAACTGAGCAATATGTTAATGGAGTCTGTCGTTGGGGTTCAGTGGATGCCTGTCTCACTGCCTACCAGAGTGTATTTTCGCAGCAGTGGGCTTTTGTTTTTAGGGTAACAGGCTTAACTTAACATCGACAGGCAACTGACAGTTACAAACCGCTGATCAACTTCACTTGTTGTTAATTTATGTGATTAGATATGTTTGTGTCTAGTTTATAAGTAAAGTCAAATGTAACTCACTGATTGTTGTATGAAAAAAAAAATGCAGTGGTAGCCAAACGGATTAAAGATTACAGTACTGCTTTTATCTAATTCTCCTAGGTGGTGTAGTCCCAGGACTGAGTCTTCAGACAGATCCTCTAAACCCTCTGAAGCCAATGCCACTTGGCAGAGCTCTGGCAAGGGAGCAGGAGTCCCCCACCGCAGCGTGCACCTTCCCCCAGACTTCCTCTCCCACCCTGCAGGGCATCTCCATGCCCCTGATGGGTGGCATGATGGGGGCAGATGGCCTCACAGCACAAGGGGTGAGTTCCCAAGTAATTTCCATAATATGCTTTCTGCCTCTTGTGCTCTTGTCCAGCTTTCTACCCAAGTGTAAATGTGTTATTTTTTCCTCTGGCAAAAATGAATCACCCTTTGTTTTCCCCTCCTGTCAGGTATCCATACTCGGAGATCCTCCCAAAGATGTGAACCTTCCCCAGAGTGCCTTCCTCAATGTCAACAATGTTTTTCCCTCAGGTGAGGTGTTGTTGTTTTGTTTTTTGCTCTGTGTGGTTCTTATTTTCCTGCTTAGCAGTCTGATTTTGTTCGCTGCATCAACTCAGGTATATTCTGGCATATAATGTCTGTCTGCTCTCCCTGACTCAGGAGGAAGCTGCAGACCTCACCCCTATAGGAAGAGGCCAACACTAAGTAATGTGTCCAACCAGCACACGCACCAGAGCATACAGCCCAATTACAACCTGCGTTACCAGGACTCCTACAGCCCAGAATATCCTCCTCTACACCAGGTAACCACCAGCTTTCCACTGCTGCCACTGTTGAAAGACTGCAGAGTTTTTAAACATATGACTCTCTTGACTTAAATAGATACGGTTTTACTAGATGATGTCATGTAGGGCTGGGTGATAGATCAATATCCTGATAGGAGAATTAATATTGCCTTGGATTTTGGATATTTTTATATTGTGATATAGCGTAAATATTGTCTTTTCATTTCCTGCATTACAGTAAAGTGATGTAATCTTCTGAATTTACCAGAATGTTCTATAGCTGTTTTATTTGCATTTACACACTTAATTACTGATATTTTTTTAAATATCTTTGTGTTAATACGTTTTGAAAGCATCGAACTCTTCAATATTGTCACAATATCAGTCAAAAATATTGTGATCTTATACGGATTTCACAAGTCCTTAGTCTATAATCCAATCAACTAAATTTTAGACCTCAAAGTTTCTTAAAATATCTCAAATATAATTTTCAGTGGTCTTCAAAATTTATTGAATTAAGAAGTTACTTTTATAAAGTTGCATTAACTACAGTCTGTTTTTTTGTGATTTTGGAAAAAGAAAATTGATCAGGCTGATCAATTCTCAGCATTTCACCTGGTTGGTAAAATGGGTAGTTACAGTTAACCTAGGCAAGTTAATTTAAACAATTTTTGGGGACACTTTAGTTTTTATTTTATAGGACAGCTTTTGCTAACTAGCTAGCTCACTTTCACAGCAAACTCACTCAAGTCTTGTGCAACAAAAGAAGAAATATTTGTAGTTAAGCTCTGTGTGTGTGTGACAGACACAGGTTACCCACAAAGCCACCTTCCTTAACAGGGAAGGCTCGGCCGGTAACGCACATGTGCAGTAAGGCTGTGAATATTCAGGTCCATTAGTGAAGCAAAAGTACTAATGCCAACTCCACAATACTCCACTACAAGTAAAGGTTGTGCATTCTAAACCTTGCTGAGGAAATTTGTGTAAGGATTACAGCAAAATGTACTTTAAGTATCAAAAGTAAATGTAGTGTTACTCATAGTGCAGTAAAATGGTCCTCGTCAGTCTTACTATTCCAAATATGTTTTGGATTAATATCACTGCAGTATTAATGTGTGCTGCATTTTACTGCTGTTGCTGTTTAAGGTTTTAAAATATGAATACAACCAAAATTCTAACATAATAAACAATTGCAAAGCTGCAATTTGTCAAAAAAAATTATTGGGCACCCACTCAAATGAGTCAATACATTGACAACCTATCACTGTGGGAAGTCTGAAAAACAGAAAGCTGCTGTAACCACCATGTTGCATTCATAATGGTCTTAAGGTCTTAAATTTAGCTTGAAATCTGCAGAAACTGTGTATTAGATTTTGTCCATATTGCCCAGCCTCAATATCATGGTGAATTTACAACGTAGTGCGTGGCTGCTCACCCAGCAGGATAATGTGACGTTATCTGGTTTTTGTCCTCAGGATTCTCTCGCTCACTTGTATGAACAGCAGGAGAACCTTGATCACGGGGCCCTGGCAGGATTCGGTCAGCAGGTAGCGTTCGGTCGACCATTTAAGTCATGTCAACTGTATGAGCACATTTTTAATGTTATTCAATGACATGTGTCCTGTCGTGTAGTAACACAGTTGTGAATTTGTGATTGTCTGTGCAGCTCTCTCGTCACCCCGACTACAGCGAGCGGTTCTCCCACTACAGTTATCCACCCAGCCCACCCCTGTCCTACTTCAGCTCAGGGCCTGAGACCTCCAATAACAGCAGCCTCCCCACCACCCAGCTTAACAGGGTAAGCCTCGAGCTTTGGATTGATTTGGATTGACTTTTTTTTTTTTTCCCTTCTTGAAATTTACCACCATTTTGGTTTTCAAACTATTGATTACTTGTCAGTGCAAGAACATCAACATAGCTGTGTGAGAGATAAAAAGTGGTGGGTTATGTTCCAAGAATAAGCCCATGTTCAATAATTAATGTTGTGCTCTGAGTGCTTGGCCTCAGTAAAGAGAAGTCTGGGTCACTGAGAGTTGGTTGTTTGTCCTCAGGCTGTGGGAATGCCTCCTGTGAGCCACACCGCCAACTACCCCCCAGGCCTAGGGAACGCTGTGAAGGCAAGTTACACTTTCTTGTCTTAACTTTTTGTAAACACGTTTGCTTTTAGACCAAGCCTAATTTTATTTATTTGTTTTTTTTACCGATCATAGACTCCCATTGGCAGCCACAAGCGCGTGTTCTCCCGGCTGATCCCATCTCCAGAGCCGAGCCCCGAGGGCAGCTACGTGGGCCAGCATTCCCAGGGCCTCGGTGGCCATTACGCAGACTCCTACCTTAAGCGAAAGCGTATTTTCTAAAAGCAGCTGAATGCTTCTTGCTGTATGAGTAGCCATTCAACAGCCAGGACACAATGGCATCTCCTCGGGTCCCCTCCAATGAACTTGAGCATGGTGGTCTTTGGATTTGTCTCCTGTGTACTCCTGTGAGTGACCCCTGGAGGGTGCTGGGGAGTGCAGCCTGTTGCTATCTGGACAGTTGTGTCACTCTATGGGAATTCTTGGTGGTTGTTTTTTTCTGTTTGTGTGTGTGTGTGTGTGTGTGTGTGTGTGTGTATATATGATTTTAGTGTGTTGGTAAATTTAAATTTTTACTTTCCCTTTTTTTTTAAAATTTGACTTTTAATTTCCTGTTGAAAAACTTGTACAGTGAGAAAAAATGGTTAATTAGCTAATGAAGTCTTTTCTCTTAAGCAATTTTTTAAATTCCTGTGTTGAGTGTGGTGTATCAGCAGAGCTACAGATAGTTTGGCCAGTTTTCAGTGGCAGCCATAGGTTGCTTTTTTATGTTTGACATCTCACTAAAGTGATGCTGTCCACAATTTCAGGCAAAGGGACTTGCATAGTATAAAAACAAGCTTTACTTTGAAGGCTCTTCTTTTTTAAACGGCCTTTGTAATTCCATGTATAAAGTTCAGTAGTTTGTGTAATGAGGTGGTGTTTTTGTGTTTTGGTATTTTTTGTTTCCCCCCTTTCTTCCACAGGGTTGTATATTTTGCTGTATGTCTATTTCTGGATCAGGCCTCTTCTCGTTGGTTATCATTCAGCTTTCCATCCACCAATGACAGCTGTATGTACCTGCCGGTGAAGCTTTTTACCAGTCTGGCATGTTTTGTCGAGCCTCAACTGTTCCACGTCGTTCGTCTTTTGATCCGCACCCTCCAGCTTGTTTACGGAGTCTGTTCTCTACACTGGTTGTTGAGTGATGCACTTGGAGGGCACCGGTCACGATCCTTATCTGTTCTCACCTCTGTAAGATGCCATTTTCAAGTTTCCTTTCACTCATATGTCCATGAGTTAAGTATTTTCTGTGTTTATGTGAGGTCTGTGTCAATTTTGAATGTCTAAAAGTCCAAACACCACACCTCAATGGTTGAGTTGGGTGGGATATGCGCTGCGCGTGCCATCTCTCAAGCTGCCAGCAGATGGTGAATACGGGAACTTCAACCATCTCGCCTCAGTGAGAGGCTGGACTGAATTTGCCTCTCTAGACAAGTAGAGGACAGCTGGAGTGATGGACGCAGCCCACGTAATGGTGGGAGTTCAGTCTGTCTGGGGAGGGTACTAATGGAAGCTAGTGGCAGGTGATTGGTCAGTGACATGACTGTCCTTGTTTTTCCTTTTTTTTTCTTTCTTTTTTTTAAATAATTATCTGGTTGACAGTTTGATTGTGAAAACCCATTACCTCTGACTTCTGCTAGGAAATGCAGCTACACTTGAGCCTTAACAGTGTTTTCTGTGATATCATCCTGCCCTGTGTTGGCTTCCATCTTCATTTACCATTTCTGTGTTATTTGCTGTGTAAATAGTTAAGCTTGATCATTTTCCCCCCCGAGTCCAAAACTTTTGTTTTCTTTAATCATACCTGCCTCTGGTCTGGTGTTTTGAATGAATTTGCTGCTTCTCGTGTTTTTTGTCGTTTGCCCGTATGTTTGAGAGCTGACGTGACCAAGAGTGGCGCCACAGCAGACTGCTCATGTTGTGTATGGACCAAGAGATGCAGCTGTACTGTATGACCATCATCCATTTTGATCGATTTGATTCTAACTGCTATCCTCTCATCTGTACCGCCATGGTTGTCTCTGTATGTGTGTGATGTGAGAAAGTAAATGTTATTTAAACTCATGTTGTTGTGAAGTCATCATTTAACAAAGCCTCGAGATCTGTAGTTATGTGGTATCTTTATTTTGGGGATTAACATGAAATTATTTTCAGTATTTTAGCCTAAATGTTTCTCGTTCACAAGCTGACTGTCTTGGCATTGTCTTACTGAAATAAGCAGGGAAGTTTTTTTTGGAAAAAAAGTCATCTGGATGGCAGCATATGTTGCTCCAAAACCTGTATGTACCTTTCAGCATTAATGGGGCCTTTGCAGATGTGATTGCAGATGTTTTTTTGTTTTTTTGTTTATTTTTTTTTGGGGGGGGGGTGCTTTACCAACCCAGCTACCCACGTGTCCCCACAGATATGACAGTTAGCCATGTTTTGGGTGCTTGCATACCCCTCACAAACTGACAATCTGAACAAAAATCTGAAATGTGGACTCCTCAGGTTACAGCAAACTTAATATTTTGCATCAGTCCACAGGGTCAGTCCAGTCCATCTCAGATGAGCTCAGGCCCTGAGAAGTTCGCAGCATGCTGATTGTTGTTGATATTTGGCTTTCGCTTTGAATGACAGAGTCTTAACTTGAATTTGTAGAAGCAGCAACAAACTGTGTTTACTGATTTTCCAAAGTGTTTCCAACCTCATGCAGTATCCTTTATGCAATTATGTGGGTTTTTAACACAGTGCCAACAAAGGGGTCACGGGTATTCAGTGCTGTTTTTCAGCCTTGCCCCTTACGTGCAGAGATTTCTCTGAATCTTTTAATGATATTATGGTTTGTAGATGGGAAATCAATGAATCCTTTTAATTCAGAATGAGTGTATAATTAGAAAACGTGAAGTTTAACAGTTAAATATCTTTTCTTTGTATTGTATTCAATTAAATATAGGTTGTACAGTTTTTGCAGATCATTGTTTGTTACACAATGTTCCAACTTTTTTGGAATTGGGGCTGTACTTCAGAGACATATTTTAGCCCATTTTGAGTAATGAGCCAGAATCACAACTGTTAGGCCTCTTGTGCACACTTGCAGACAAATCTTGAGGAACAACAGAAAGAAAGCATGCCGTGAACAGAGGGGGGTCAACCCTCAAAACATCTGCTAATTAATGTCCTTGTAAACTTGATTGCAAGATCTTTGCTTTTGTTGCCTAATATGGAATAAAACTGGAGGATAATAACTTAGAATAATTGTGTTTGTTTTTCATGTTCATAATGTCTGACAGTCCTTTCTCAGCAGTTATTGCCGACACACATTGGCTCTTTTCTTGTCTACTTGAGTTCGGCCTGCAACATGTCATTCGGCAGATCTGATCGGCTCCAGTAGGCTGTGCCATGTTTCTGACAGTGTGACCTATGTGAGCGTTAAGCTGGTTATGGCTCAGAGGATGATTTGTACGCCCTGATTATATAATAATTTAACAACAAACTCGGTTATCAGCAGTAAAAGCTGACAGGCTGCTCAAGACAAAAACAACTGAAGAAATATGTCAAACGGAACAGTGAGTGAAAACAGCTTTCGGATAAGGCTGCATACAGAACCTGATGACATTCAGATTTAATTAAAAAACAAATTAAACAATAACTTGAAACTGTTGTTATGAGCCCGGCAAATTTCAGCCCCTGTGTTCAGCAGAGCCTGAAGGTAATGACAGGTCAATTGAACTCTTATCAGGCAGAAATTGAGCTTAAAGTCATCTGCCCAGATGATTGGCTGTGTGGCAGGACTGAGCCCTTTGTATTACTGTTCCTTACCCTTCAGTCTGAGGTGCTAGGGGCTCAGAGGCAGTGAAGAGAGCTCCTCTTCCTCTCAGCAGCCATCAGGATGAAAGGTTTTGATTAGCTGTTATTCTTGTGGTCCCACCGAGCCTCAAGGAGCAGAGCTGCTGATGGAGCTTTCCCCTGATGGGCAAAAACACAACTGCAGTGCTTTGGTCATAAAACTCTTTTTTTTTAACATTCAGATTGTTCATGACATGTTTCAGCGAACAGAAAATGTTACTTTATGTTTGAGTCTGTCATGGCATGTCACGTAAACTGGCTAGGGGAGTAACAGATAATGTAATTAGGATACAAATACACGATGTAATCAGATCACAGATACAAAAACAGGATTATTAGCAGGATTACAATTTTAAAATGCATTTAAAATAAAGAGCAAGTGATTAGTAACTGTATCAGAGTACATTTTTAAAGTTACCCTCCCAACCCTGCACATAAGAAATGAGTCTAACAGAGAAATATTTTTTTTAAATCATCAATCTGCAAAGGACAATCGAAATGAGAACATTGTGAAGAAATGATGTGGTTATTTTATAGACCTGCTGGCATTATATGAATGTGTTTTTCCCAGCCGCTGGGTTTATTTCTGTAATATTTGTCTGTAACGCTTCAGGCACCCCTGAATTATGTTCTCATACCTGCAGCCAGTCTACCCAGAGTTCTCAGAGGGATCCACCGAGGCTCTGTGGACGCTGTGTCAGACACATTTAGATTTCTGCCTTTCATATTTCCACCCACACAGTCACCCTGCACAGTTGCTGGTGAATGCTGCTGAAACCTGCAATTTTCCCAAATACAGAGAGGAAGGAGGAAGAGCTGTGAAGACAGATCACTGCAGCATGGTTTATCACAAATTACAAACACACAAACAAAGGAAAAGTTGTTTTTTTTTATCTGTCCTTCTGTGTGCTGTAAAACTGAAAATGTGACTGATCCCTCTCATTTTATGGCTTACATGAGCAGAATAGGAATGAGTGAATTTAAATGTACACATTCAGTGCGATCGACATGTAAAGCAATAAAATTCACATGTGCAATGATTTATTACAGCTTTATTCCAGCAACAAAGTGTAACCAAGTAGGGTATGTCACAAGAGCTGTTTATAGCAGGATTAGTCATAGAAAACAGCCCACCCCCCCCGTGACAAACAGTCTATAAAACAGTAGCACATCTCGATAGCCCAGGAAAAGCTATCAGTCTGCCTTTAATTCAGAAGAAGGGGAAAGCCACTCAGCTTGAACGCTGCTCCTGCTTATACAGCCAAACAAGATTATATTATAGTAGGCATTTAAATTCCAAGCCAGAACACGAACCCTTATCCCCCTGACATAAGCTTGTGGGTATTGTTATGCTCTTCATTTTCATCTTTTCCAGTCGATCCTCTGTGTAACTGTATATCACTGTGGCACTACAAAACAAGATTCTGGTAATGTGAAATAAAAGCAGTTTCTCCCAGTACAGTGTTATTGCTCTGATGCACTAAACGACGCACCTGAAGAGATATTCCGAAACAAAATGCCTCGTTTCTCAGTCTTGTCAGCTTTATACATTCAGTCAGTCTCATTCGGCTGCATTCAATCATCCAGTATTTACTAAACATCTCCAGCATGCACATGTAATCCAGACACTGACTGTAGCAGTGAGATTAACCTGGTTTATACTTCTGTCTATCAGGCTGGGAGTTCCAAATTTAAAGGGGCAGTTCAGCCCAAAATCAAAAATACATATTTTTCCCTTTGGCCTTCAGCGCTATTTATTCACTGGGATTGTTTTTGTGTGAGTTGCAGAGTTTTGGAGGTATCGGCCATAGAAGTGTCTGCCGTCTCTTGAATACAATGGAACCACACCCCAATTTTGTAAATAAAGACATAATGCAATAGTTTGCAAACACTTTTCAACTTGTATTTTATTGAATACGGTACAAAGAAGATATTTCATGTTTGAACTAATCAACTTTATTATTTCCTGCAAATACACACTTATTCTGAACTTGATGCCTCCAACATGTTCCAAAAAAAGTTGGGACAGAGGCATGTTTACCTCTATGATACATCACTTTTTCTTTTAACAACACTCAGTAGGTGTTTGGGAACTGAGGACACTATTGTTGATGTTTTGAGAGTGAAATTCTTTCTTGTTCTGGTTTGATATACGACTTCAGGTGCTCAGCAGGCTGAGGTCTCCATTGTCCATTATTTTGCACTTCATAATGCACCACAAGCCGGCATCTGTGATGATATGGGGGTGTTATATTAATGATTAAAAGTACATACAGGTTTTGGAGCAACATATGCTGCCATCCAGACGATGTCTTCTTCAGACACGTCCCAGTTTATTTCAGCAGGACGATGCCAAGACACATTCTGCATGTGTTACAACAGTGTGGCTTCTTAGTAAAAGAGTTTGGGTACTAGACTGACCTGCCTGCAGTCCAGACCTGTCTCCTTCTGAAAATGTGTGGCGTGTGTGTGGCTCTGTGGCTCAGTTGGCCTTTTGCTGCATGGTATACACTCTCTTTCTCTACCACCCCTTTCCTGTCTTCTCTTCAACTATTCTATCAAAATAAAGGCAAAAGCTCAAAAAATAATCTTGAAAGAGAGACAAAAAGAAAAATGTGTGGTGCATTCTGAATCACAAAATAAAACAATGGAGAGCCCAGACTATTGAGCACCTGAAGTCACATATCAAGCCAGAATAAGAAAGAATTTCACCTTCAAAACTTTAACAATCGGTGTCCTCAGTTCCCAAATACTTAGTGAGTGCTGTTGAAAGAAAAGGTTTTGTATCACAGCAGCAAACATGCTCCTGTCCCAGTTTGTTACAGGCATCAACCTCAATTTGAACATTATATATCTTGTCTTTGTCCTGTATTGAGTTGAATATTGGTCAAAAATGTTTTGCAAATCATTGCATTCTGTTTTATTTATGTTTTACACAACATCTCAACATTTTTCAGAATTGGGATTGTAGATGGCACTCAGCTTGTGGTGCTCAAAGCACCAAAAAACTATTTGAAAAACTCAAGTCTTGTTCTATTATATTCACGAGGAAGCAGACATCTGGACATTTGGAGATGGCTGATATCTCCAAAACTCTGCAGCTCACACAGAAAACAATCTAGATGGATAAATAACAGTATAGATAAGAGGAACTGAACTGAACTGTCCCTTTAAAGCAAGACACCAGCGGGGCCATATAGAAATCTCTTCACCATCCACCCAAAAACCTCATCTATTCAAGAAATATCTCTTGTCCTTGTCTCCCTTGTTGAATCATATCCCCTGTCCTATATCGTCCTCCTCAAAATTAATAGCTACACTTTTATCAAGAAGCACTGCTCTCATTCCTCTTATTCCTTTTGCTGCCACTACAAGATATTGCAAGAACATTTTATCTCTGACCGGTGCATCCTCTATTTTCTTTGGAAATGGAATTTATTTTTCATCAAACTCTTTGTGTATCCTTTACAGCACCAATGGGTTGAATGTAAAAAAAAAACTGACCAAACACAAGAACAAAACAAAATCAGATTTTTATACTTTTCTACTTCAAAAACGTGTCTTTAAAGGCACAGTCTGTGTATTGAAGAGTAGCCTGGTTCTTCTACAGTAGCCCAGAATGGACAAATCAGACACGGCCACTGTAGTTTCTCCTACACTTTTGGAAGGGGCAGGTGAGGTGAGCGATATTCACTTGCTAGACGTCTCTAATTCCTACACATTGCTCCTTTAAGGCCCTTCATTTACGTCTGTAGTTTCACTCTGCCTCTTGTTTCTCCATTAATATATTTAATGCCAGTCACTATGAAAAACGAAAGCACGAGTTAGAGTTAGAGTTAGAACAATCTTGCGGTCATTCTGATACTTGATTTCCATCTCTAGCTGCCATTATGGCTCCACACTGTCATCAGTAGAAGGTTTTAGAAGCTTTGAAATCTATTTATCATGTCATTTGAGGTCTCATTTGGCCTCAGCTGGTCCCAAAAGTAGAAACCTCACCTCCCTGATGCAACAACATCCCGTCCCAGCTAGCTGCTCCTCTGCCTTCAACTGAAAACATATTTCTGTGACATCTGATTGGTTTGGAGAAAAACAAGAACATGCAGACCTGTTACTACCATCTTAATTATCATGGTTGCAAGATAAAAATTCTAATTAACTGATTTAGATAAACCTTTGAAGTTACAAACACTATTTTGTTGAGTTGTAGTAACTTAATAAATTTCTGATTTGTTTTTTTCAAGATTTAAATATTGTGTGTTCCAACAAAAAAAAAAAAATTGTTTAAAATAAAAAAAATGTAATTTGCTAATAATCTTGTTCTGAAATGAATTCAGTAAAGGAGAAATATGTAACAATTGTGCATGCACATGCAGAGGAGCTCAGGTTTGCAGCAGGAGCACTGCAGGAGAGCAGGACACGCACGACATCGTAAATTGACAATAAAAAGTGATGAGGACTGTCAATTGTCTCTGTATGTAAAGTTAAGCCCATTTTCCTGCAAACTAACTTGAAACTGCTTTGAAAATACACCGTTTGAGTTCAGCGACTGCCTGCCAAACTCCATTAACATATTGCTCAATTTAACTGTTACAAACGTATTGATTTCTTACCACTCATAAACAAATCTGGAGACATTTCATTTTTTAAAAAGGTTGTCAGCTTAAAAACATGTGTTCATAATTCTGGCAATTACCTACATTAACACTTAAAAAAAATCATTTTAAATAATGTGGGAAAAAATAGTTGGAACATCTTAATTTTATGAGTAATCGTCTTAAAACCTTGTGTTTATGATACCAACTATTAAGCCAGTGGTATTTAAAAATACATTTGATTGTGAGGGACTTAGTGCAATTTGTTGGTTGCACATAATTTCATTAGAAGTTGTCTTAACTCAAAAACATTGATTTCTGCAGCTCGACTCTAGCATTAGCTTTGAATCAGCATGAGTGTGTGTGAGTGTTTACACACATGCACACACACACAGCGTGGACAGAAGGACAGTCCGCCCCCACCGCTGCACCTCCACACAACAAGAAAAAAGACAATCTGAAGTTATTTCAGGAATCCTTTCAACACTTCATATAAGTGACCCGATAGCCCGATGAAACAATGTTACATATTACTGCAACCACGTCTCAGCGTGCTTGTGTTTTACACCCCTTTCACTTTCTTTTACACACACACCCACATTCTAGTACGTTCCATTACTTTCCATTGTCTTAGACACGTGTAAACACACATGCATACACACACACATGGCCATTAGCTGACAGACTGTTGCTCACTGTCAGGAGAGAGGTGTGGGATTACTATTTCATGGCCCTCCACTAGCGGAAAGTGGATCAATTTCCCAGCATTCCCTGATGGCCGACGTGTAGATTCAGAGTGGGCCAGAGGCCTGACAGGCTGCTGATGGTCTCTCTGTTGGACATGCAGAGTTCACAACCTTCTGCAATTGGCCGTTAGCTGTAATGGATAAATCGTCCACAAGTCCACCGTCCACATTTCTACATACGCCCTCAACAGCACACACACACACACACACACACACAAGCTCCCACCAACATTCAAATCAAAATGGAGAGAATGAATTAGTTTTCCATGGCCTCCACCACCGTCTCAGCCACATGTACTGAGTCAGTACGACTGCTTGGCATTTCAATTATTCCTCACAATATGAATGTATAACGTGGAGAGCCATTTGGAGAGGTTGCCCATAATAAATCAGATGATCACGAAATGAAGTGTGCAGCTGACTCAAGCAAGAACATTTTTTTTTCCACATCACATTGGAGACCTCCAATCCGCACTGTGGTCCGCGGTCATTTCGTCATCCACTCTATCCTCCTTTCATTACTTTCTTCTTATTCTGGAAATATTTTTTTTTAAAAATTGGATTTGGCGCAGTCACTTTTCAATGTCATTAAGGATTACTTCAGGGAGAAAAAGAACATATTAACATTTCATTTCCCTTTCAATGTCATTTCGTATTCAAATATTAGTACAGTTCTATACTGCTGCTGATGTTACTCAAATATTTTAAATATCTTGCACAAGGAGCGGGATAAAAATGTGCTTTCATGCCACAGAAAAGTATTGCCTGTTTCACATTTTCCATGCTCTGTGTGCTTTTTTAATTTTTTTTTGTATTTTTGGTCAAGGTTTTGTGCAGATGAAGGTCGTGTGACCAAAAGCCTGGACATTTAATAAAAGTGGAATTCAGCACTGTGTGTGGGCATTTTTTCCTTTGTATTTGGTCAAGGTTTTTGAGATGAAATGAAAGCAAGGTAGGTTTTTTTTTGTTGGCACAGAAGAATTAAACTGAGGAGTGCACTCGGTGGAGTGCAGATATCTGCCAGGCAAAAGATGGCCCACTGCAAAGTCACCCCATCTGATGCAACATTTTCCTTAAAAACTATATATATCCATACAAACATAATCCCTTTTAATCATCACTTATGACCCCTAGAAGTGTGTCTGTATCTGCTGAGACCGTGCCCTCTGCCTGTATTTTCTTATTGTCTCATTAGTTTGATGTGCTCGAGACGCTAATATCTGTAGTTGACGTGCTGGGAATGAGACTCAGCCATCTTTCATTTACGAACAGCTCAGTCAAATATTATACCTTTAAGATGCACAGAACAGTGTAAAAGTATTGTGACCAGTTGTCCTGGGTTTGCCTAACTGTGTAAACTTAATAAGGAAAGAATAAAACAGATGGTAAGTTATTTATTTTGAACATTACAAGCTGTTTTGCACAATATAATAATATAGAAATCTTCATTTTTGTAGAAACTCGCACAAGCTGAAATTCTAAATAATTTATACTTGATGCTGCTTATTCAAGGATTTAAGGTAATTTATTATACACTGTACGATGAAATTAGAGTTGTAGTTCCTTCATAATACACATAAAATACAATGTATGTACAGATAATTAATTAAATTTGTAATGTAATCAGGTAAAAATGTTACACAAAATAAATACATAAATACACACACGTATACACCCAGGATATAATTCTGATGAATATTTTTTGAAATTGTGTCAGGTTGAAAGTAAACAGCAGTAACACAATAATGACGATAATATGGTCGACATTTTCACATTAAAAGTTCAACATCTGGGAAATAGTGGCCATCAGCTTTGACTGTGTTTGAGCATGAAGCATCACTGATGTAAAAACTCATGTCCCAGTGGAAGATGTGACTATTCAGAAGGTTAATGTTTCGGCATAGAGTTGATTAGATCGCCCGCAGTAACTGAATTTAATTCAAACAAGTAACCACTATCATATTCAATTTTCCACCTTCAAAACAAATCAAACTGCATGAGAATCAGTCCAGCATTAACCTTCCTCTTGTGTTAGCTTTCTTATACCATCTCTTATGTTAACGGGTCGGTTTCGACCCGTGTCTTAAATCAGCCATAAAATACCCTAAATTCAATTATTTATCATCCAATTTGTTTCTTACCTCTTGGTTAACTTGTTAGGCTTCCTTATCCATGAAAAGATTGCTTTTAATATATTTGTTATGACCCCTGGGGCTTTCTTTTGACAGCATACCCCTCATTTTTAATATAAAAAATGTTAAATGAACCTCAAGAGAATTATATAAATATATATAAGGTTTTTATGTTATCTGACTATTACTGGGGGGTATTAGAACACATCTCTTAAATGTTCAAAAAAAAAATCTTTTTAATGTTAATGTTATTAACTATAGTAACATCTATGGTGTTACGGGTCAATTTCGACCCATATATATTTACTTCAAGAAAAAGGCAAAAAACAAGTCTTTTTTCAAAAATAGAACTTGAATACAGATACAAAATGAAAAGCAGAACTAGTAATCATGCAAAATGTAGATTTCCAAGGTCAAATAACAACCAACCAAGCAAACCGGACCAACAGAAATCAAGTACTAGTTCCATAAAAAGTCTCTCTATGCAAGAACATGTATGTGTATGCGTGTATT
>JAJHUR010085301.1:0-22197 GCA_027495735.1 Lutjanus campechanus | reverse complement strand
AGAGCAATAAAAGATATTTGCAGACTGTGTTAATCCACTCCATTATTTCACAGGTGAATCTTGTGCGACAACACCGGCCGCCATATAGATAAGGGGCAGCAGCGTCTCCAAAAGCATTTATATCTATGGAGGCAAGAGGCCTACTCTTAATTAACGTAATCAAAACTGAATTTTCAACCGATTTTCCAGTTTGCTTTGTAACAAATGTCAGATGTGTATTTATGATACAGAATAACTGGGTTGAATTAAAATGCTAGTTTTCATACAAAATATTTTGTTTTGTGGATGGTAACAGTAATACGCTTAAGATGAATCTATCTATGTAATTAGGTTCTAAGCATATTCTTTTTTTGCACGTAAAATGGCTGTCATGATGTAATTTTGAAAATAAATGAAGACTTAATTCATAACAGACATAATGACAACAACCGCTATGTTAAAATATTACGTTTCTGTAAATAACCTGCATGCTTTGTGTGTCTATTTGTGAGCCAGCCAGTTAAAATGGCACAAAAAGAAAGAAAAACTGATTGAAGATTGTTTTTCTGTGGACACTGCCATTTTATTATTACTTATTATATTTGAACATGCTGTAATGAACCTCATCAGTTATCCAGTATATAGTGATAATGAGGATTTCTTCTATGTAGACTAATACAACAGTACTTTGGGAGGCATTTTTGGTGTCCCCTTCAGGAGTAACTCTTGAGAAAATGTCCTCTTTGTTTTTCCCCCCCAGCAGTGAAATGGAATATCTGGTCTTGCACCTAACTATTCTAAAACAATCCTGTCACACGAGGAGCTCCAACACACATGCAAATTAACAAACACTGTCAGTATAGTTCTGTTTTTAGTAATGAGGTGCTCACAGCAAAGCACTCTGCCTCTGTTTGACCTGATTTGACTGACTGACTCAGGATGTTGATCAAATCTGTTCTTTGTTCCAGAATTTCAGACAAGATAAAGTAAACCCTCCAGCAGAGGTGGGAGACGTGACATCAGTCTGGGTGATGACCACAAATCAACTGTCATCGCCCTCCAAGGGATGAAGAAAAATGAGGGACAGGTCTTTCCAGTTTTGCTTTGTAATTAACGACTTTTTCGTTTGTGTGCCTGATCACTCCTCCTCAAATGAAACAAGCTCATTATCCCTATCTGACCAATTACAGTGGTCTTAAGAGGTCTCTACTGGCTTGGGGACAGCGAAGTACCATAGTGCTACCCCCACGTGTCTCACAAAAGACAGGAAAAAGCTGTGAGCATCAAAGGCACTGGAGATGAAGGCCTTCCACGCACTCACCGACCAACACACACACACACACAAACACAAACTCCCTCAGAGAAAACCTCTCATGGATACACAAACGGGCATAAATATGTAAAGACATGAACTGAACCACATGTGCTTTTCCCCAGAGAGGCGCTCACATACAGAAACCCACCATAGCGCCTAAAGCAGTTAATTGGCTCAAAACTAATCCCGGCTCTGTGTTTCTGCTGATACAACTCCTGCTACTGTGCAATAAAGAGCAAGTCTACTGCCTTTGTCCAACACAATGGACCAGGTAGCCAGGACTGACTCCTTTCTAGAGCAACACTTTGAGTCATTTACATGAGAAAAGGTGATTGTGCTTCGAAGAAGATTCAGGTCATCGCCTGAAGGAATGGAAAATATCCAAAGGCGAAGAGATTTCTCCTACTCTGCCTTCAGTCTGTTAGCTGATCAAGACCAATAAATGTTCCTCTTAAATGAATAATTTTCATACAATTTAATATGAATTCTGTCTGTTATGCAAACTTGAGTGAGCTAGTGGTGAATGCTGTAGCCTGAATCACAACTCATTCATTAATGAAACACATTTTTCTGTCGTTATAAGATCAGAGGCTCAGAGGAAAAGTCTGCCATTACAACATATTTTTCTCGTTGTGCCACTTCATACCAAACCACTCTGTGGTTTTAATGACGGGAGCATGCCTATGTTCCCACAGCCCTATGTTCCCACAGCCCTATGTTCCCACAGCCCTATGTTCCCACAGCCCTATATTTCCACAGCCCTATATTTCCACAGCCCTGTGTTCGCACAGCCCTGTGTTCGCACAGCCCTATGTTCCCACAGCCCTATGTTCCCACAGCCCTATATTTCCACAGTCCTATGTTCCCACAGCCCTGTGTTCCCACAGCCCTATGTTCCCACAGCCCTTTATTTCCACAGCCCTGTGTTCCCACAGCCCTGTGTTCCCACAGCCCTATATTCCCACAGCCCTATGTTCCCACATTCCTAAGATATTTTTCAAAATTAGGCTCTATGTTCCCACAGCCCTATGTTCCCACATTTCTAAGATTTTTTTTCAAAATTAGGCCCACATGTTCCCACATTTCTACCCCTGGTAGTTAGGGGTTTGTCACTCAATCCCGTGGCTGGCGATTTGAAGGAGAAAGCTAGCTTCCAAACTCTCGAGCTCAACACCGCTACTCCAACATGGGGTTGCTGTGGAATGACAAACCCTCATACCGAAATTAAACTCACCTCCATGAGTTAGTACAATTTAGACACAGTGCACTAACTTTCTATAATTCTTTAATGAACAGTACACATTCAAACAATCTAAATAAGTATTTATGCAGTTCACTTAAAACTGGAAAGGCCTTTAGTACTTTTCAACCTTTTGTGTGCCAGGACAAAAATGTCCTAGAAATGTGGGAACATAGGGTTTCATTTTGAGAAAAATCTTAGACCACATTTATACATAGCAGGGTGTTCTGAAAAACAGCGATTTCCCCCTCCTTCATTTGTGAAAATAATTTGGTTCACACCAATGATAAAAACAGCCGGGGAAGGGTGTCACGAACACTTCGAGCAAACAGGTGGCCAATCAGAAATTCCAAACAAACGAGAGACCAACGTGTCACAATGCAAAAACGCCGGTTTCCCTATTTACATGCAATCGCTAAACCAGAGTTTTCCTAAATCTCTACTTTGGCCAGAGTTTTTAGAAATAATCGTTTTCTTAAGATAAAAATGGGGTTTTCGTGTAAATGAGGCCAAACCGTGTGGAAATATCTGCATTTTCCCTTTGTGTAAACGGGGTCTTAGAAATGTGAAACATGTGGGAACATAGGGCCTAATTTTCAAAATTTTCAGTGAAAAAAAAATCTTAGAAATGTGGGAACATAGGGCTGTGGGACCATTGGGCTGTGGGAACACAGGGCTGACCCCTTAATGACAATAGCCGGTTAACGACCGTAGCTGTATGCAAAGTTGTTCATTTCAGGCGCTATCATGAGTCATAGCATGCTTGCTTCAGTGCAGTGGTCCTGTCTGGTAGCAGTTTCAATTATATCAATCTTAATTTTAATTTTTCATTTTTATTTTTAATTTTAGCCAATAAAAAACATATTATTCATGTGTGTTTTTGTAACTGGCTTCCTGTCAACTTCCATAAGTGGCGCCATGGCAAAACAAGTTGAGTATCCCTGACACAGTGGCACTGAGTTTTAATTAAAATGGTTATTTGGGCAAAGGGGCTTTGCGAAACGGAAGGAAAACCACTTCAAATAAACTCAAAATGAACTCCGTAACTCTGTTATTGTTTATTGCATGTCTATGGCAGCCTATAAGGGGGAAATACACATATCAGGGTTATTCTTTGTTGGTCTTCAGTACCTATTCACAGCATTTGTTGGCAGTGCACCCAGACCACTTCGGGAAGGGAATAATATCTATATGATATAATCTGGCTGAATCCCACTCATTGAAGCTGAGAGACTCTGTGTCAAAGGTGAGGATGGAGAGTCGGATTCAGAATGGAGACAAGCTGATAAAGACAAAGCAGCCTGTCAGATGCAGACATCCTGGAAAACAACGGTTTTGGTATATTGTTTACTTGATATTCAACATGTTTCTGTGGAACAGCTTGTTCATAGAATATTGAATGTCTGAGACAATGCACTGTACACTCTTGTGAGCTTTACTGTTGTTTATATACAGTACTTTATAACCTAGTTTCTAGTTACTATGGTTACCCCATGCTCAGTGAGCAAATGTCTCTCAACCAGAGAGAGCGAGAGCGAGAGAGAGGTGATGTTTTCACCAAAACTCAAATTTAATCTTGTGATTTAGTTAAAATGGAATATGATTTTCATTTGCTTTGCTGTTACCCAGTTTTAAAAAAAAAGGAGGAAAATAAAGTGAAGCAAATTACACCTACGCTGACAGAACACAAAGTTGTGAAGATTCAGGAGTGGTGCTGAATAGTGGCTCAATAGGATAGTGGTATTGTTTAAATTGTATTACTTCATGGCTGAAACTATGAGGAAAAACTGTTTATGATTATGGTTATGTTATAAGGTTATTGTTGGAAAGAATGGAAACTACATTGATGTCTTCGTAGCAAGGTTTGTCGTAGGCAACTGGACTTGATAGAGTTCTTGAAGACGTTTCGCCTCTCATCCAAGAAGCTTCTTCAGAACTGAAGATGCTTCTTGGATGTTCTCTGACTGGAGCCCCGGGGTGGTCACATAGTAATAGGGACTGACAAGCAGGGGGCTAAGCCGAATGTGTGAATGTTGAATTAATAGCATGTTTTGCTTTACCTTGTGTAGGTGTGTGTGATACAGCAATTGAGCGTGTTTCAAAGCAAATAAGTTGCCTTATGAATGCAGTGTGACATGAATGCATAGGGAAATAGGAGCAAGTGAATCTTCATCATTTAGAAATGAGATCGCATCGATATATATGAATTGAGATTGTGATTTTTGTACTGTCAGTGTGGAGCTAGAGTGCCCCTTGGTGGCTGGCTGCAGTACACAACATAAACTCACCCCCGGCCATGTTAGCAGATGGAACGATGGACCAAACTAAAAAAAAAAAAATCAAAGTACACATCAAATAAAGTTTTCCCAAAGATTTCTGTCATTTTAAGTAGTTCCTATCTTAAAAGTTCATTTTCAGTAATTGTCCTTTTGCTTGTATACAGACAGCGAGCCCTGTTGAAGATGACTTGAGACCTACAAGGTTCCACATCATCTATCGTCACACAGTTTGTGTATTGAAGTAGGAAGATGGAAGATGGATGAACAACATCTGTGCCTGTGTGGTGCCAGCACAAGATCTGAGTAAATTTTGAGCATAACTCAAATGATCTTAATTTACAATTTATAGGCTCAGACAAATTAGAGGCATCAGTATACTCCAACCTGAAAATGCTGAGTAATTTTATTTATGTGCTGACAGAATTTTATGGAAAAAAAGAATTTCTGGACCAATTGTTTTTTATGTTGTATGTTTAGTATTTAGTATTTACTTAACTTGTACAACTGAAAACTGACAATAAGTGTGAACAAGAATCGGTGTTTTCCTGGTGTTTAGGGATTTTATATTGTGGTATATGAGTGGTTTATATGAGAGGTAACAATAGTCCATGTGGTGAGATAGTCTAGCTGCAAACCAGGATTTTTTGATTGATCTTCTGTGTTTCGATCTAAAATTTTAATGGAGCCTCCTGCCCTGACTCTAACAATCTCTCTTTCTTCTTGCCACCCTCCACAGGGAGGTCAAAGGTCAGGATCAGCTACAGAACAACCACCCTGAGGCTGCAGGAGTCGTCCAGCTCCATTGTCTTGCTTGAGGACGATTCAGCAGTACATGTAGACCCAAGAGCTTAAAGTAGGATCCCGCTTTAGAAATGTGGTATGTTTATGTGCATGTGGCGTGTTTGTGTGCACATCATTAGAGCCCTCGCCTAATGATGTTGCTTATAAACCAGGGCAAAATGAGGTGAAGTGCCCACTTACAGATTTAGAGGCTGATGACAAATGGCTGTGACCTTGGTAGACGTGGTAATGGTGGAGTCACCAGAACAGAAGCTGCAGCATTGTCCTCACATCAACTGCAAAAAAAAAGCCACAGCTCATACACATACAGATATTATAAGCATGCATTATGAATAATAAAGACAAAGAAGACTTTATTAGGTTACATCATGTCTGCTACTGTGCTTATAAAATGTCTTAATGCTCAGTTTATGAATAACCCTCCAATGTATTTCCATGGAAACGAATCTCAATCACCAGAAAAACAACAGTAAATAACACAAAATGATTACATGCTTCAGCGTCTTATATGAATTTATAAACCCACCAAGTACTCCTCAGAGATTCAGGTCTTTGTACACTTCAGAACGTTAATCATTGTGTAAGACAATCTGAGATGTGAATCTTATTCAGATTATTACTTCACATAAATTCATCCTGCGTGTCTCTTATTCTGGAGGGATGTGAAACTAAAACCAGAATTATGAGAGGACTGTAGCTGTCCGTTGGATTTTTTAGTTGAATTTAAAACAGTTCATTAACCAGTTTTCAACTTAATCACAAATGTTAACTGTAATTCCAGAAAATCAGTTAGATAGAATATGAATGAAGGTGCATTTTCATCCACCACAGTCATATTCATAAGTTGAGTGAAACGAGATAAACACCTGGTGGCGCTAATTCTCCAGTTGGGGCCAGTAAACCACAGCAGAGGATAAGTGCACAACACGATGACAGAAGTAAAAGAGTACCACCCAAACCTAAAATGATAGATAATGCAGAAAATGTGATGAAAACATACGAGACCGACGGAGGCCCGTTTGACGACAGGCGATACATAACCAAGGTTGTTTCTTGTCAGGTTTGGCTCCTGGCACCCGGGGCTGAGTCAGCTAGGACTTCCAACTGCGAGGCTAACCCAGCTAACCCAGCTAACTAGCTAACGGCAGCAACCTTTAGCAGCAGTTAGCAGTTACTTTAACAATTATCTGTTAACCAGGAAACTTAGTAAATCACCTCAGTACTGTATTCATCAAACTGGGCTTATAACATTTAATGACATCTCAATGAAAAATCTAAATTGAACCACTGTAGTTAAGGTCAAGAAACTAGTTTCCTAAAGTTTGATAATAAGGCCTGCTATGGCATGTTTATGATAAGTTATATTTGGTTAACGTCAAGTTGTCATAAGAAAGACATCTCAAGCAATGTTGACTTTGCATTAAAAAGGACATAACTGGCGCCTGATGACAGTCGTCATAAACATTTATATATTTCTTTAATTTTTTAAAATTCATGTTGACAAGTGTCATATCGTGGTTATGACGGTGTCATGTCGGTCTTCTGCACACCCCTTCAGATGAAATGTTGATTTATGGATTGGCTAAGCTAACTGACTCTTGGCTCTGCCATTATATACCATGAAACCAGCCCAGCATGCTGCCTCTTTACCACACAAGAGCCTACACAGATTGACAGTACACAGTACACGTTATTACAAGTGAGAAAATGAGCACCCCTGGAGCTAGATTATATGCTTCTAAATGTGGCAGTTTATTGGAGAAGATTGGCAAAATTATGTGAAGTAGAAGGTGGAAAAAATACAGCCATGTATAGGTCAAAAGACTTGCAAAGAAAAAGGCTGCTAGAGAAAGAGACTGTAGGCGTCAGCATCAAAGCCACATATATTTATGTATGTGTTGTGTGTACGTATTAATAAGCAAATGACATGTGTTCTCACCCACATGCATGCTTGTGAATGCCCAGATTCAGTAACAATCAATGACCTCAAATGAAGGCCTCGTATGCATAAACATTACATGAGCACAGTGGATGTATGCTGAATCCTGTCAGTAAGCACAGTGTGTATAAACTGAGTTACTGGTGAAATTCTTACTGCTAGAAATGAGCTGACCACTATCTGCAGTGACACAGATGTAGAGGGAAGCTTCACAAATGTAATGACTGCTAACTCAATACCCATCTGATTTATGTAATTAATAAAGCTTCCACAGCCTAATAATCTCCAGTGCTTAATAATGAAGTAAGAGCAGAATGGTAGATCAGTCTAATATCTATCTGCAGCATAAAGCCAGCTATTAGTAATACGATGCAACAAAGTCAAGTTCCAGGAAGTAAAAGCAGAATTATCTGAAGAACTTAAAATAAATCCAGGTCTTCTGTAAGAGAAAGATTAGAGGTGCACAGAAATATGTGTGGTGATAAAAACAACTCAGTGGAAAGCATATTGCTGATCTTCATCTGAGCTCTGTAACAGAATTTTCACTAGATGTATTTTTTACTTTTGTCAGCGCTCTCTGGGAAGTTGCACCATAATAAAGCAGCGAGTGTTTAGTATAATTGACAGTAAGAGATGGGAGGGAACCAGTCACTTTGGTTGTCCATCTCTACAGGAGTAGCAGCAACGTCCACAAAATCAGGCTCTGCTTTGATTCAGGGGAACACGTGGGGAGGTGAGAAATGTGAAACACAAATCTTTAGAGATATTCAATATCTTATTCCCCAGGGACTAAATAATTACCTGCTTGTGCTTTAGTTCTGTGCATTTTCATATTCCACTGTGAAGAACAAGACACAACTCAGATCTCAACCAACACACTGGACTTAATTTGCTCCTTTTAAAACCTTGACGATTAGATATCTGAAAGAGAAAGGTTTGCATGTATTTGCATGTTATATGGTATATTATACCATTTTATACTTCAGTACAGCAACAGTGCTTTACTGCTGATCATAGTATAGTATAGTATAGTATAGTATACTGTATATTGCACAGTCAGTCTCTCCAGGATTTCGCAGGCCTTTTTTGGGATTGTTTTGGTCTAAAATGCCTGATTACACTGCAGCTTTTCTAAAAAAAAATTGTGATGCATGATGCAATGCGTTTAGGCATTTTTTTCAATGAAATTGCAGGACTAAGAGAAAATTGTGGAAGAAAGTTTAGATTTATTTTGTACAATTCAAAAATCAAAGGCAACTTGTTCCGGGGAGAACAAAACGGCACTGTTCTAACTAACCCTGCCAAAATGCTCAGAATTACAAAAATGATTTAAAAAAAACTACTTTACGTGTAAATGAAGAAGTTCACCTGAGGAATATTCCACAAAGAAGTCAAATGTTATCGAAGCTCAAACTCAAAAACAGCACAAAATTATGAAATAAGAGTGCCCAGAGTGTTGATAAATGTCAGTTACAACAACAAATGTGTTCTTTTCAGTACCCATGACAAAATAAAAAATACATATATATATATAAATGCAAAAAAATAGTAAATAGTAAAACAAAACAGTGAGTCGGTTCATTGATATACACAGGTATGACATTTGCGGAGGGGGGACTGCTGTAGTTGTTTAAACTTGCGGGAAGCTATGATGATTGGTCAAATTTGCGGAAAAGTAGCAGAGTTTTGGGGAATCTTGCAGGATCGCACAGAATTCACAGGGATTGGTTAAATTTGCATAAATTGTTGTGATTGCAACATTGCAACTTCCCGAAGAGATTGTATAGTATAATATAGCACGGTATAGTATAGAATAGAATAGTACAGTATAGTGTATTATAACATAGCATGGCATAGCGTAACATAGTATAGTTTAGTATAGTGTGGCTATAGTGCGCTCACCAACATGAAATCCTGAATTACAGAGTTCCCTGTAAAACACAGCAGAATTGTTGTTGTTTAACCATGAGTGTAAAAATCAATTCTATTGCCATTTTGTCTGCACACATAAAAGTTCATTTATCACTTGTTGATGGCTTTTAACAGCCGCTCCAGACCCGTAGAGAAAAGGCACTCCAATCAACACTAATCTCTAACTAAATGCCAGCGAAATATCAATACGTTGCTGTGTGTTATGGATTAGGCCCAGTCTATAAAATCAGTCCTGATACGGCTGTAATCAGGGTGTGAGTCGTGTACACAATAAAGTGGATTGTTTACCTTCACTGTTGTGTTATTGTATCAGGCATTTATTGTATTTATCAATTACTTCCTCCTCCTTAATGACTATAATAACTCCTCCTTACTTGCACTGCTTCATGTATAACTAAACACATTTTCTGTATCTCTTATTCTTTTATTGTTCTAAATGTAGCACTTGAAGCAGTTCAGCATATTTGATTAAGCTTGGTGTAGTTGCGTGATTCTCGCACTTGTTGGATAAACATGTCAGCTAAATGAATATATTATTATCTAATATGTAATGTAACTACGAACCTTCATGCTGTCAGTTCGGGAAAAAAACTCTACCTTTCTGTCACACTTTTGCATCTGTCTAGTTTCTCATAAATGTGCTTATAGTAAAACTACTTAATCTATGTATGAATCTCTTTTCCTGATATCAGAGAGAACGTTTTTAAATCTTATTTACACATAAATTGCTTATGTCGAACACATTCATTTACAAAGCAACTTTTCAATATTTTCACGGCCGAGACAGATTGGACTATTCTCACATCAAATCAAGTCAAAAATTTTTTTTTTTTTCTCACACATACAGATAAAACCTTCAGTTTAAATATATGTTCAAAGGGTTTTCCTGCATTCACAATCACAGGCAACAGTTTTAGCTGATGAGATGCTATTCAGGCAGGCGGTTGCTATGTTGTGCAACAGTAATTGTAGATGTAAGAGACTGTAAACTACTTATATTGATCCACCTGCTGAATCGTGGACTAATGTTAATTTAACAATAGCCTCGGCCAAGGGTTCTTGAAGTTTTGATGACTGCGTGCCAATTTAGGGAGCCGGTATATGATTGAGGGCCACACAGGAAAATCAATGAACTTGTTGGATTTGTGACTGGTCTCAAAATAGTGTTTTAACATTAAATTATCTTTAAGCAGCAAATTCACCTGTTAGAGCATTAGGCGGATCATTGTGTCTGAAGTAAGTAGTAAGAGTCCATCCATTTTTCCCGAAACTTCCTTTTTTTGTGTGTGGCTTTTCAGTCTGACTTCCACATTAAACTGCTGAGTTGTCTAAGGAAATACAGCCCTAGCCCTGATAGAACATAATTACCATGACACTTGCAAGGTGCCACTAGTTGCCATGCAACCAGTTAGTAGCTTTCTACAAGTTGTAGTTTATTTCTAACCTGACAGACTCCTGACGGGGGGGGGGTGCAGTTTGACACAGTATTCCAGTAGTGTGTTAAATGTAGGCTGTTGAAAGTGAAGGTCTTGAAATGGACTGCAGATGATTCGATTATAATTCACGCATTTCATGTTGCGTTTCGGGGGCCACGCAAAGTATTTCTGAGGGCCACCATTGGCCAGCAGGCTGAAACCTGAGATGCCCTGGTCTATGATATAAATACATTAATATTAACTGGCTCTAGATGTGACCTTTTGCATTTTTTTTACAGCCACTGCAGGTTCTCCCACATGCTTGGAAGGGGAGGGTAAGGGCATTGGCAATCTGCAAGCTCACTGCTAGCTGCCACTAAACCCTACATAGGCCTACTGATACTTTAATTTGGTAATCTATTGTTTAGTATTATTTAAAATTAATACAATTTTATGTGTTGAAATCATGAATATATTGAACACACAGTGTTTAGGTTCTGCCACTAGGAGTCTCTCTCACATTAAAACAGCAACAAAAGAAGTAGTTGATGACACCCTGAAGTAGTGTGAGATCATGGGATTCGTTGTCTTCACTTTTGAACCACCATTGGGATATCTGACTTGACTCAGGCAGAAATCATGCTCATGGACAAGATAATATTTAAGTTTTATAAATGTTATGTTAAGCCATGTTTGCCAACTTTCTTCCTCACACTCTGACATATCCTGTTTTTTTTCCCTGGAAGTAATAGCAACTAGCGGCTAGCATGGTAGCTAGCAGGAAACAGACTGTTACCTTGAATAATTTATGAATCTCACCCTATTTAATGTACAGTCTATGGCTCAAACTCACTATTTGGACAGTTGTGCTCATTTTTGGAAATGCAATTGTTACATGTTGTTCCTTTAATGTAGAAACGTTATACGTTCAACAATATGTGACTATATTATCTGAACTTCAAAAGTACTGCTTTACTATATACTCATAATTCTCATCACTTTCATTAATGTGCAGGTCTTGTACTAAAACTCACTTTAAAAATACAATATTGTTTGCAATAATATAATCTGGGCTTCTGTATGTGTGATATTAAAGAGTACAAAATGCTAATAATTTGTCCAGTTAGCACTTTTTGCTTTGCTTTGTGCATGTTTTGTGCTTTCAAGTAGTTCTGGTAAGGTATAAGTATATTGTATTTCTTTAAAAAAAAGAGTTAATTACATTATTTCAAAGTACCACTCATATCTTGTAATGATGGAACATGTTGTAGCCTACTTCACATCAAGCCAACTTAGTTAAGAGTGACCTAGAAAAAGCTGCTGTTCGGTCCGTGGATCTGGACGCATCATCACGTTGTTAAAATTCCCCATTTGACAGAAATAGCGCTTTGTTGTCCCTATCATCCTGAATAATTTATCTCGGGCCGTCGTTCCGTGGTGACATTTGCTCACATCGTCCCCGGGTAAGCGCGGGCAGGAGCATGAATCCCTCATCAGAACCCGAAAAGGTCAAGTGACATTGATCTCACTATGCAAACGCGCTCTATATTGTCAGAATCAAACCTCCGAGGCTGGGATCAGGGCGAACATTTTCAGGACAGCTCAAGACTCATTATCAGATTCGGCTGTAATGATGCCTTTTACGAGCTGAAACAGGGACATTAGCTGGAATTAAGCGGATCTGACTGAACAGACCTCACAGACGGTAATGAATGGACAGGGGATATAAGTTCATCAGTGTGTTGCTGGTGCGTAAAACGCGCGCTCAGGGGTGGGGACTTCTTTTGGAGAGGCAGGAGCGGGGTGCACAACAGCACGACTCTGTGCATCCACAGGTTGCTGCACGGTTCCCTGAGCATCTTGGCAAACCAGACCAAAGGGTACAGCTGGTGGAGATGAACTGTGGACGCGTTTGGGTGAACGGGTTGGACCTTGATTACGCACAGAAGCTCATGAGCAAAATGCCAAATCCACGATTACAACGTGCCCGAACAAGAATCTAACTACCACTGCGCAGGACTTTTCTGTCTTGTCAACGTTTCTTCCGAGGACTGTGCGTTCTGTTCGGGAGCACCATGCCACAGGTCCCTCAGTGCAGCTGCACCGCGGTGACAACAGCAACATAATGGCATGTAGGAGCGGCTGCTGCTGCGGCTCCGGTCCAATAAATGAGGATAACGCGAGGTTCCTGCTGCTGGCGTTGCTCATCATCGTCTATCTCCTGTGCGGGGCCGCCGTCTTCTCGGCGCTGGAGCAGCCAAAGGAGCGAGAGGCGAAGGAACGCTGGGCGCAGAGGTTCGAGCATTTCAGCCAGAAGTACAACCTGAGCAAGAAAGACCTGAACAACTTCCTCAGGAACTACGAGGAGGCGAACGTAGCCGGGATCCGTGTGGACACGATCAGACCTCGATGGGACTTCACCGGCGCTTTTTACTTCGTGGGGACTGTGGTGTCAACCATTGGTGAGATGGAGAAAGAGGCTTTAACACAGTGTAGCAATTCAGTCAGCTCTGTCATCTTTCTCTAATAACATTTCAAATTTCGTTTAAACCTTTCTGAGGAAACCATTATTAGAACCGTTATCAACTTGTCTTTATGTGCGTTGTCTGTTGTGTGTCATTTGTATGTCTTCTTTTAATTTCTTTATAATGTGACTCACTTTGTCACAAATTGCATACTTTTCTTTCTACTTTTCTTTCAAACTCTGACAAACTCTTCCATATTAAGGCCATTATTAATCACAAAATTACCAAAGCCGTTCCAGCCCCATCACTGTATTTTGACATGAAAGCAGGGTCCAACCTTCTAGATTTGGAGTCGATATTAGGGAGTGAAAAAAATCTGATATGTCTGCCAGTATTCTCTATTCAGAATATAATAAGAATATATACATGAACATACATTTTAACTGCTCAGAAGTAGTTATCACTCGTGACAAAGATATGTAATGGAGGCAGGATATTTTCAAGCAAAAAAAAAAACTTATTGCCCATAATCACTGAAACAGTAAACTTTCAGAGGTATTTTTAGCAATTCTAAGACACTATAAAAAAAAAAAAAAACACAAATAGAGCTAAGAATATGTATACTGTATATATTAAAGCTGAGTTGAGAAAAGGGGATCAAATGCACATAAAATGCTGCCTTTAAAGCTAACAAATAAAAACAATGTGCTTTATGTTCTCTAAAAAAAAGTTGTATTATAGGCACATACCGGACAACATATATGCTTACACCGATATAGACTGACCGAGTGCACTCTACCTGTTAGCCTAAATGAGTGCTAATCAAAGTTATACAGCAGGTTTGACCATTTCTTTGCCACATGTAGCTATACCGTTAACTTCAGGGCTCCCGTAATATTACAACATTAGTCCAACATTAGCCGTGCAAGATGCTAATGCCAAGCTCAATAGGCTAACCTACTGATACAGTTTTTTATTTTCTGATACAGATTCTGATACCTGAACTTTGCATATGACAAGACAGTGTACCGATCCAATTGTGTCTTCTGAGGCTGGGGGCCAATTGGGGCCAATGTAGCGTAGCGTCAGTAAATAACATTAATTTACATTTTTTCATGGGTGGTGGGGATACTACCACCCTACCTTGTTCTCCTTCTCGACTGTCTGCCTGTTCCTCTGTTGCCTGTTGTCACAAAGTTTCAGAGCAACAGAGACACAAAGTGTCCCCATCAGAAAAGGAAAGCTGTGAGTCTCCACAGTGCAAGGGGACATGGAGAGACTGCCAGAGGAGTGCTGACTGAGATTACAGCATGCACTGGAATAAATTACAAAACAATCGATCTATGTATATTTCTCACTTTCCCTCTGGCCTATGTCTATACTTTGGCAGTGGACCAAACCACTATGAGGCTTGAGGAGGCTAGACACAGTCTTTCAAAACTTATTTAAAAAAAGCATTGTTTTGCATCTATAATTAGTCCAGGAGATTTGTCAGTTTTGGCTTGGCTAAAATTATTGCAGGGACATGTCTCCACCATCCTTACCTAATTCTATGCCCTTGAGTTTAAGAAGCACCTTTTTCCTTCCTCCGATTGTCCAACTAATGAGAATGCGGCTGGGCATGTGGTTAGAAAACCAACTGACCAGAAAGTGCCCTAATTTTTAAAGTAAGTTCAGCTGTGAAACATTGATCAGTGTCGACTTAGTACTTGGAATTTCATTCAGTGGATTACCCAAAAGTAGACTTGAGAAAAAAGGCAATTTAACGCCGGCCTCAGAGCAAGATTTGTCCCTGGCAAAAGGGTTCTCAATTTCAGCACTGACTGTTTCCAGGACTGTCGGAGAGCACTTGAGTCATCAGTGTAAGTAAAGCAGACAAAGTAGAGAAACAGAACCATCCCTCTAACCAAGAGTGTTGTTATACATAGTGATAACTATTGATCTTCTGTTGCTGGCACTTCTGATTCATACTTCCACACTGTGCTTTTTCTCTCTGTTTTCCCTTCACACTACCTGACGGGTAGTGCCATTTCAACATCTTTGACTAAAGTGAGGCAATTCATGATGACTGACAGTTTGACAGGCCCTCTGATTAGATGACGGGCTTAGGCCATCACGATTTAGATGAGCGTTATGATGATGACGGACAAGTCTGTATTAAGTTCTTATTACGTGAGATTCTCTCTTCATTCAGAGTTATTCCCACTGCTTTTAGACATCCCGGTTGGTTAGTCTACTGGTTGGTCGATACCCTCGTGCCATCCCAAGATTGATCTGTGATTCACCATGATTCCTGAGGCCACTGACAATTTTCAAGAAGCCTGTCCTAAAATTGCTTTCTTCTGCTGTACTAGCAGCCTTTGGCTTCTACACTTTCCTTAGACCTCTGACGGAGCCGTTAAGATTTCATCAAGTAGCATTCGTGTACTGTAGCCTCCTACGAGAGAAAGCATCATTATTCTATAGGACATGAAATAATGAACAATAGGCATGTTCAAATGTTAAACACATGGCTCTGCACAATCGTTGACTGTACTGCTACGAGGCCCAGTTGCAGGTTTTAACAGTGTAAAGTAATGCACCCACTGATTTATAATTTCACTGAGGCTGCATCCTCTCTCTGATCTTCTAACTGACAGATGCATCATGATATAATCGTTTGAAGTCATCACTGCTGCAACCTCCTGCAAAAATAATGTATCCTGCAATATTCCACTCGCTACTTTGAATCTAGGTGTGTGAAGTCAACAATCAGAGAGATTTTACAATATTTAATTTATGCATAGTCTCTATGGAGTCAGTCTTTCTGATTTTCATTTCATCCAGTCCTCAGTTTTTGGACGCATGGATGCATTTATGTTAAGGGAAAGCTCCTCACAAAGGCATCGGCATTTTGCATCTTCAAGGATGGCGCTGTGTGCGTCAGAGTGTGGATGAATACATGGAGGGGTACAAGAGAGATGCATTGTCAGAACATATGCACGTACAAGTCCCCATGTTTATGTGACGTAGATATTTCAGTGAATTGCAAAAATATGCCTTTTATTAGATTAAGATAATAAATATATATATAACATATATGATTATTGTACATAGATTGGTGTGTTGTCAAGTTTAAAGCAGTAGTTCAACATTTTCAGCATGCTGGGAGTTCGATGAGAAGATCATTACCACTGTCATGTCTCTATTAAATAGCCTAGCAAAGTAAATCATTTTTTTTCTCACAGACGATGTGAGGTGGCTCACAGTTGAAGGACTTCTACCACATGGTGTGAATCTCAGTATGAATCTCTCCCAGGTGAATCATCAGTACAAAAGATTAACAGCTGTGTTCGTAAATAAATGGTTCTTCGAGGTACAAGTCAGTTTACAAAACAAAAATTACAGAACCTCAAATTCTGTTAAGTGCACTAGTAACGGAGGAAGCTAAAGAACACGGTGTTGAGAGAACATAATCTACAGCAGAAAGCAAGTCACTTTTGGATTCTGGATCAGTTTTACAGCTATGGCAATGTGATTTGTTCTCAAATACTGTCTGGCTGGTTTCTTCTTTGTCACAATATTGGTGGAAGCTCATGGGTATTGTAGTATTTACACCCATCAGCCACGAAAAAGGCACAGTGACAGAAAAATCATGATTTCTCAGAAACACAAGTTGAGATAAGTACAAGTAATGGCTATAACAGAAAGCTGTAGGACTGTTACAGTTGCCAATGTGAAAGAGATCAGAGTTCCTGTTTTATGTAACACTGAGGATATTCTTTAACAAAAAATTGATTGCGGGATCATGGAATGGAGATAAAAACGTGCAGAACAGGCAGCTCCTCTCACTTCACGTTTTAAAGCTATTATATGTCACATTTCTGTATTAAAATGTCTAAAAACGCACAACATATGTGATATATTTTGTTGAGTTGTATAATTACATCATCCCAAAAGTTTCCAACAATGTTTCAAACAGAGAAATTGAGAAATCTCTTCTTTGCTAGTTGGTATAACTTCAAGGAAAACATAACTGAACATATCATGATAAGAACTTAAATATTACCCGGTCCATGAACATTATTTCTTCTTGAGTCATGTCAGTTAGATTTTCTTCAGCTGTGGTGGTTGTTGAATGAAGACAACAACTCCCATGATCCCATCCTACTTAGCGACATCATTAAACTATGTCTTGTTATTGTTTAGTGTGACAGACGCCCCTATAGTGGCAGAATTTATATGCTGTGTGTTTATGGTTAGAACCAGGAGCATGTTAGCCAAATTTAGTTTTGCACGAAGACTTGTAACGGGGGGGGGGAGCTAGCCTGACTCTGTTCAAAGGTAACAAAATATGCCCTTAATTAACATGTTTTGTCCAGTTTGTTTAACCCGTACAAAAATTTAAGTGCAGAAATGACTAGTTCTGGGGGTTACACGCTGGGCTATTTTGCCCAGTAACTCTCTTGGGTTTACTAGCAACCTCACGGTGACAAGAAAACGTGTTAATTAGTGAGTTTAGAGTCGTTGGTAGGGGGATTTTGTCACCTTTTTGTCACAGAGCAAAGCTGGCTATTTCCCTGTCTTTGTGCTAAGCTAAGCTAAGTGGCTGCTGGCTGTAGCATCATATTTAACAGACATATATGAGAGTGGTATCAATCTTCTTGTCTAACTCTCAGCAAGAAAGCAAAAACATGCACCTCCCCAACAGACAAACTATTGCTTTAAATGTTTTTCTTGCAATTAGGAGGAAAAAGTCACCATGGTCAAAGCTTTCACACTTGCCATCCCGACACGGATGTCACACTGACACAGTAGCACACTGTTTTCTTTTATTTTTGGTATGAACTTCATGTTTTAGTATCAGGTCAAATGACTCATCAATATCACATTTAAATGAATCTAGGAAACAAGGAAGAAACAAAAACACATCTATAAAATCCAGCCCATTTGGCTTTATTGTTGTGAAAAGCTCCAGCCCAATTAGCACCTTGAGAATGAATGTGAATGTGGAGGCAATCAAATCCTCCACAAGAAGCCTGCCTCTGGCACAGTGGCAATTAGTCATGCTGCAGAGTATGTTTTTCATGACAGGAGATACAGTAACGCGTATCTTTGTTTTTCCAGTGAAAAGAGCCGTCATGTTGGAAAAAATGACAGATGTTGTACCTGTGTGCAGTCAGTCTACCGCACCACAAAACACAATGCATGTAACTGCTGTGAAAACCGCAATAAGTGTTTGACAATGCCATGAATGTAATAACCTGGAAAAGGAGAACAGACAGATGGACAGTGCTTCAATGAGCTTTCAGAGTTAAATGAGGGATGAAAAGGAGGAGACATCACTGAGATCGGCACGGTCGATGGACAGACCTCTCACTTTGACTCCCATTTTGTTCATCTGCCAGTTCATAAGAGACAAAGGGGAAGTCGCACTCAAACCACGTCTCAGTTCCCCCCTGGGCAAAACCAGTTAGATGGGTTTAAACCTTTGAAAATGGGAGAAAATGATGAAATTGAGATGTGAAGTGGCTCCGGTGAGTCTTTCAGTTGCAAAATAACGGTGGGGAATACAGTGAAATGTAAGACAAACCAACACTCTGGGACTGATTGCAGTGATGTGCTTGGACTGAGAACACCTCAGCTCTTTAAGTGAGTGAGTGGCAAAGAGACAGATAGAGAAGGAGAGTGCGTCACCATTGGCAACCCAGCGGATTGAGGCCCTTTGCATTAGTATAAATTACAGATTAGGAATCGTAAAGATGTGTTTCGTTTAAAAGGTACATCAAGGCAATACACACAGCCATCCTCTCTACAAACAATCCATTCATTTACTTAGAGCACTGACTTTTATTTGAGAAGTGTGTGTGGAATAAAATGGAGCCATTGAGTGAGACTAAGCACCTTTCAAGTGAAGGTAATGCTTTTATTCTCTTCTTTTATTCAGAGACACTTGCACATGCTCAGAGAAAGAATTCAAGATCAGCTGCTCTTTCTGGCGCTCACCTCATTTTATCTCATTGTCATAAGGTCAGTATCATAGACAGCAGAAATAATGGACAGAGCCACCATGATGTCACCCATTTGTTAGTGGACTATACCGTTTTGAAGGCTCGAGTTTGGCATTACTAGGATTGTCATCTTCCCATCTGGTTGCAGCCAGTACCGACCACAGACATATGCAGACACCGCAGTGGCCTTGGGAACATGTTAAGATGGCAACCAGTGGTGTTGCATTCAAGGGTTTATGATTTACATCTAACTTACTCCATGTATATCATAATCCCTTGAAAATAATACCACTCAGAGAGGGTTGAGAAAAAATGTCACTGTGCTTTTCTTCCAGAAAAACACACCTCCCCCATTTACATTTCAATCAGGAGAGACTCGGAGTAAGATTAAATCGTTTATTGCACGTGCATGAGATCACAAAGCAGAAAGTCTTTGGCGGTTAGACCCCATTGTAGTGAATAGAATATAGACATATATAAATAGGGGGTGATGAAGCAGGAGTGAAGAGGAAATCCCCCCGGGGTCTAGACCATGGTGGTGGTGGTGATGGGATGATGATGCAGAGGCTAGGTGGTGAAGAGACTCCGAACTCTTGCTGCCTGGACCTGATGAAGGGCATGGGGAAGGGACGAGGTGATGGACTCTGGCTGCCTGGGTCTGAAGACTGGAGGAGAAGGGGGGTGGAGGAGAGTTGCGTATTGTCTGTATGGCACTGATGGAGCAAAGACGGCGGAGATTTAAAGTTTGACAGCGGCGCCAATTGACTGGCAGCGAGACCGTGGCAAAATCTGATTGGATAGTAGAGAGGAAAGTGAACGCCCATGACCAGCTGATTAGAGAGAGTAGGAGGAGTGAGAGAGTGGAGGAAAATTCTGAATGAACAGCGTAAAGGAGGTCTTCCTGATTGAACTCATGCTGAGCTTCATGTGTTTGTTCTCAGGTCAGTCTTGACATTTCCGCCATGGCGATGAGCAATGCTGTGCATAAACGTGCTATAAGAGCAGCGTCCCTTGAGCATGCTCATATTTTTGGTGAACGGTGAAGTTAACGGATCCGTTTGCAATCAATGAACGTGAGAGGGATAACAGCACTTTGGTTGCTCATATAACCTGAAGTGTATGAATTACACTGAAGACCTGAAATTGTGTTACATTGAGAAACAGACTGATAGATCAGCATTATGGTCGCTCTTCTCCTCTGTCTCGTTTCCCTCGTCATCACCCTGGAGCTCTGATGTATTATGGGGCGTTCAATTTGCAGCAACAAGCCGAAGTTGTCATCATGGCGTCTTATGTATAATATGATTATGGTGCGATAAGGGCAAGGAGATGGTGGTGATATACTGTGGCTTGGGCAGTGCTTGGGTTTGGGTTGTTCAGAAATAGGCTATGTAGTAACAGAATCTTGACTGATCTGAGTTTTTTGGAGGCTCTGTTGTAAATTGGGCACAATGGCGACTGCCTGGTCACAAGCTTTCTCTTGTTACAATTTAACAGTACACTACAACATGTTTCTGGAAACATTTTAAGCGAGACATAGGCAGCGGAACTGAATCTTGATCTATATTTGACCAGCACTGCTTATTTTGAAAGTTTGATTTGAGTTTTGGGAGGTTTCACTGGAAAACGGTGGTTACCTGGTCGCAATCTGTCATTGGATGTATTAAGGATCTTTCTTGTATTACAGTTAAAGTAAATATATTTATGAAAACATTACAAGTGAGAAATAGACAATGTAGTAATAGAATCTTGATCCATACTTGATCAAAACTGTCTCATTTGATAGTTCGATCTGAGTTTTGTGAGCCCTGTATGTAATGACATGGTAGCCCTGTCCCAACACATACCCTGCTTTATCATCTATTTTACTCTAAATGGGACCGTAATTTTCATAAATGAACATCATGCTGTATTGAAAAAGACTTGAAACTAGCAATAGAGACCCTAAATTCATTGGGAAACTGTTTACTGAGGTCATAAATCAAGTGAGAAGTAGGCTTATTTTCTAATAAGTCTACATACACTCTGACTTCTTTTTGGAGTCGTCCCCTGCTGGTCATTAGACAGAATGCAGGTTTAAGGCACTTCCAAACTGGCTTCACTTGGCAGACTCCGAAGTTGCGTTCCACTTCTTCTCCTGTCTCTGGTCAGTGTGACTATGTATATTTATCCTGACAATGTTTTTGCGTGTATTCCAGGGTTTGGGATGACCACGCCTGCCACCATCGGAGGGAAAGTCTTCCTGATGTTTTACGGCCTGCTTGGCTGCGCAGCCACCATCCTTTTCTTCAACCTCTTTCTGGAGCGCGTCATCACCGTCATCGCTGTCGTCCTCAAGTCCTGTCACGAGCGACGCCATAACAAAGCTGTGCTCCCACAAAATGGCCGACGGGTCTCTGAAGGAAACAGAGCAGGCGGAGCTGGAGGAAGTGGAGGAGTGAAAGGAGAGGATCTGGCGGGCTGGAAGCCTTCTGTCTACTGCGTCATGCTCATTCTAGGAGCTGCGGCCATCTTGGTGTCCTGTTGTGCTTCACTCATGTACTCAGCAGCAGAGGGCTGGGGCTACCTGGACTCGCTCTACTTCTGCTTTGTGGCTTTCAGCACCATCGGTTTTGGAGACATGGTGAGCAGCCAGAGGGTCGTCTACGAGGGCCATGCCACGGCCGCATACCGGCTGGGCAACTTCCTCTTCATCCTGACCGGCGTCTGCTGCATCTACTCCCTCTTCAATGTCATCTCCATCGTCATCAAGCAGGTCCTCAACTGGCTGCTGAGGAGGCTGGAGGGCCCCTGCCGCTGCTGTTTCCCCAGGAGGGGCCACCATCCGCACAGGCACCCGCGA
>JAJHUR010085300.1:0-12358 GCA_027495735.1 Lutjanus campechanus | reverse complement strand
GAAGCTTTTTTCACTGAATCATGATTACATGATTATCAATATGGTTGGTGACTAATTAATAGTTTTTAATCGATTAATTAACTCATCGTAGTAGTTCTGCTGCAGTCTGATAAAAGATTAATAATTTATGTATCTTTGTTTCAAATGTTTTTATTGTGAAGTCTGATTATATCAGATGACATACTTTGGTATTTCAATGTTTCATTTCCATGTAAACAAATATAATATCATAGAAGAAACAAACTCCCTACACAACAAGAATAAATAAGTAAATACTACCAGAATCCCCACCACAACCCCAGACTGTAGTTAACATTTGGTTAACCTGCAAGTTACTTAGGTAACTCTTTAAGTATGGGCCTAAATGCCTTCTTCTGACATTTTTAGACCAAACAATTTTTTAAAAATTTTCCTTAACCTTTATTCAACCGGGAAAGCCTCAATAAGATTTAATAATGTATTTTTCACATTTGTCCTGGTGAAGATAGACAACAATAACAGTGAGTTACAGACAACATAACGATGACATAAGACAGAACAGATTGTACATTACACTTTCAGAATTAGGAATTAGAATATTTAATTAATAAAATTTGTAACCATACAAAAGACAACCTAAATGTTATTATATGAGGCAACCCAAGAACTGTCAAAAACAAAATAAGACCAATCTAAAACAATCACATTATTAAGGGTTAACATGTTGAGATCTTGTCATGTTCAATGTATAATTATAGTAGTACAGAACAACTGAATCAGTGCAGTTAACTCAAATATTGAACACAATAACTGCACACAGTTTGTGTAAAACAAGCGATTTGGATTAATGAGCAATAATTAATATAAAATCAATTAATTGCGCAAATTATTTCCTATGAATATTGCATTGATATTTTTTTTGGAACTTTTTATATAATCCTCTGTATTCTTTTCATTATTAATTACAATTATACATACTTAATAGGCTTCTTTTTTTCAGTGTTTTTGTGGCCAGTGTTCTATCATTTTCTTTGTTGTGTTAACTGCATATTTTTCTAGTGCAGGCAGTGAAAGGCTCTGAAGCCTCTGTATTCTCTGTATCCTCTGTATTCAGGTCTTTCCTGTGCCCTTATCCTGTGAGATTTTTTAAAGTTTATATCTTGAACACCAATCCAAACTTTAATTTTTTTTTTCTTTAAAGAAATGATTGAAATATTGGAACATAGGCCTTCTGTGATGCTTTGGCGACCTCTACTGGGGGTTGGGATCCCCAGATTGGGAACCAGTGCAATAAGGGATTAATTGATTAATAAAAAAATAATTGGCGGTTTACTTTGATCAGTTTAACAAGTTAATTGAGAGTTTTCAGTTGGGCTAGTGTCTGTAATCCACAGAGTGACACCATTCATCACTTAGTGATGTGTAACACCAGAGCTGCTGACGGGTTTTGTTATGTTTTGTCTCATCAGTCCTCTCTGTCGTTTTTGTTGTCAGTTGTCAGAGTGTTTGATAAAGAAGTTGCATTCACAGGATCCCATTTGCACTGAAACCCCATCAGACACCCTGCTGTCAGAGCTCATTAATCAGAGGCCTCTGTCTATCAGCACAGTGGATGGTGTCTCTCTTTGCACACTAATCGCCTCTCTGTTTTTTCATGCAGTAACTTCATCTGATTCTTGATAACGACTAAATCTGGCTGCAGTTCAGGTTCATTATAACCACTCTGGCTAAATGCAGAGCTTTGAGGAAAATTAAACTGGTCTGAATACACTGACTGGATGCTTCAATTTATGCTCATATCCCCCCAAAATAATGAGAATTTCTCAGTAGTTATTTTAATCAGTTAGTAGTTGACAAGATCTATTTTTCTGGTGTGGTTTCTCACTTGCAGCCATTTCCTCATGTTTCTCCATCTGAGCATTGCCCCAGTCCTACACTGTCTATGTGCCCTGGCAGGACGTGGCAGTCAGTCAAGGCCTATTGAGGGAAGAAGCTTAGATACATTAAACCTGCAGCGGAGGCTGAAAAGCCAGGTTCTGTCCGGTGGAGGCAGGATTTGTAGCAACATCCAAAAGCAGTTTACTCAGGCAGTTTAGGATTTTGTTGGTAAGTGCTTAGATTAGGCTGTTCCAGAAATAGCTGGTAGAAGCAGCCAGTAGCTCTGGCAGAAAGGACGACACAAAAGCTGTGATGGAGAGTTTAAAGGTGGATCTCATGACTAAGGTAGACAACATACATGAACTGCTGACCAGGCCAGAAGGAGGTAGTTAGTACAGGAGATGGTGAGATGAGAGCTGAAATGGTTAGATGATCAATAGTGCTGCAATGATTAGACGATTAATTCATCAGTTGTCATGTATTAAATTAATCACTAACTATTTTGATAATATCTTCTAATTTCAGCTTCTCAAATATCAATATTTTTGTTTCTTTAGTCCTCTGTGACAGTAAACTGAATATCTTTGGGTTGTGGACAAAACAAGACAGATTGAGGACATTACTGTGGGCTTTGGAAACAACTGATGTAAAATCTTCACAATTTTTTGACATTTTATGGACCAAACAACTAATTGATTATCATGAGAATGATCAACAGATTAATCAGTGAAAATATTAGTTAGCTGCAGCCCTTTTGATTGACAGAAAACTAATCTAAACAGTTTTGATAATCACTTAATTGTCTATTTTCTATGATAAACTAGAAATTATAATCATAATTTTCACTGTTTACTGATATGTCATTAACTAAGTGATAAATGTAATAAATTATTAGCAGGCAAACATTAATGAAAATTAGGGCTGCAAATTATTCAAAATGTAATTGACTGATTATTTTCTTGATTGATGGATGAATTGATTGGTCTGTAAATATCAGAAAAATAATTACTTGTGAAAAAATGTTTTGGATATTATGTTTTGTCTTGACAGTCCAAATGGAAAGCTATTGAATTTACAGTGATATAAAAAGAGATGCTGCAAATCCTCACATTTAAGAAGCTGAAACCAGACATTAAGTGGAGTTCTTGCTTGAAAAATTATGATTGTTATGAAAAATATATAAATGATTGTTATTTCATTATAATAGAAGAATGAGAATACCAGAAAATATTGATATTTGAGAGGCTGGAACCATTGCTTAAAAATAGTTTCTGCTTGTTTGTAATTGTGCTGCACTAATGAAAATAACTGTTATTTGCAGGCCACAGTGAGATTGTCACATCATCATTATGCACTCTTGCAGCAGTTATGAGGACCTTTGTCTTATAGGTTTGTATTTGTAGCAGTTTGGCGCCCTCTCCTGGTTCAAAACCTAAACTACCCCACGCTGTACTAACATGCAGGTCTGAAAGGAAAATTAGTGTTGGTCCCAGGAGCAGGAGGCATTTACTTGGCAGGAGGAAATACAGGCAACCCACATTTCCCACCAGTAACGGATCGAGCCAACATTTGATTGATGCATGACCTGGGTGCTCTGGTGCTAAACATTAATCAGAGAAGGGTGCATGAATGCTGTGGTTATTCAGCGTAATGGGAATGTCAATAACTCTTGCATCCTCTGATGAATACACAAGTAGTGTGCCATGATTCACCAGTGAAGGCTGCTGATGTTTAAAGCACTGTTATTGAACCGAGCACAAGCCCTCACTTGTCCAAGTAACTGATGTGGTGTGATGCATGATGTTTCTGTGGTTTGAACTGTTACCAAGCAATTTTCTACTAAGTCTGCACCTACTGCCACAGCAGAAGTGTGAAGAGTGAGGAGAATTTCATCTTGTGGCTCCTTAGGTGAATGATGAAACATTATTAGACGTGACTGTATGGGGGTGTCCCTGTAGCCCAGTAGATCATGCACCCCATGTGCTGAGGACATCTGTCCTCTGCAGTGGCCGCAGCCCTTTGCTGCGTGTCAAATACTTTCTCTCAACCCCCTTTCCTGTCTGTTCTTCAGCTGTCTCTGTCAAATAAAGGCAAAAAGTGACAAAATCTTCATACTTTCTTTATAACTACACCATCAGTAGCACTTAAAATACTTAGGATGTAGGCGAGAGTTCTACCCGAGGTAGTTTATCCTCCACGGGAGTCTAATGTGGAAAGTCATTAAGTGTGTAAGCGTAGTGTCAAAAAGAAACATAGCCTGTTTACTCTGTTCAGTGCACGTAGGTGGAAGAATAAAAGCCCCACAGACAGGGTTAGTACACATTTTTTAATAACATGGCACAATTTACATAACACAAGTTTAAATGAGGAGCATGCTGAAGATTCAGTCGCTTCATTTTTTCTCATTTTTGTACATGATCTAGAAAGACTTCATTTTTTTCCCTGTACATGGTAAACAGCAAAAAAAGTTTCTCATTTAACAATCTTTTTGCAATACGCATCGACTAACCACTATGGCTCCGGTGGACATTTTTATGTTGGATTAAAAAACACTGCACGACATGATATCACAGAGTTTGAAGCGCACAACTAAACCTTCAGTGGACTACTAAAATAGATCTCTGCTCATTAGAAACAAACTGTCCATAGTTTAGACTTGCTTTTTTGTCTTTTGATTTTGTAGGTACAACAACTTAGGAAAGCACTTTAATACACTGTTTGACCAACAGAACCTATTTCCAAAACATGTACTTTACACTCCTTCAATAGGGCAAATGTGCTGTCATGGTGTTTAATGTGCTGCATTCTCCCCAGAACAAGACCGGTGGCAGGTGACTGAGTGAAGGAGGAATCATTTGTGCTGCTGGCTTTTTAGATGGAGAATCCTTTGAAATGCATTACTTTTCTCGGATTGTCATGACAATTTATCATATTTCAGATAATAACTCTCAAACTTTTTGTTTAATCTAGATTTTGACCTACAGTGTGTGGATCAGTTAAAGCTTGAATCTGTTTGCATGGACCCAAAGTGTGTCAAGTCTGAGTTGTGGAGAGAATACAGCTTTTTGTCCTTTATTGGTACACAGTCAGTAGTGGTGAGAAGGCCAGCTTTCAGAAAGGGAGCCCAGACATTTGTTGCATAGTTGAATATGGGGTCTCTGGTACAATGCTAATCAGCTGCGTTAACTGAAAAAAACAAAAGAAACTGCAAAAAGCACATTCTGAATCACCGCTGTAATACTCCTCTATTTACATGTGTTCAAAGTAAAGCTTTCAAAACACCCTTTTGCATATTTGTACCATGATTTTTAATCCATACAGAGCGAGCACAGCGACTGTACACATTATCTACACACTTTGCTGTCTGTCAGTGCTAAAGTACCTGTACATTCCAAAGTTGATCATTCTTACTCCATGTCACTTCGCTATACAAGAGAAAGAATGAGCACAAAAAGCTGGAGCAAACTGGAAAAAAATCTTTGAAAAATCAATTTTTTGTTCCATGATTATTGTCTCTTTGTAGTTTTATACAAAAACAATTCATTGTGTGGGCAAGTCTCTGCCCACATAAGTTATTCACAGCTATGTTACAGTCTTGCTTTGCCCAAAGCTAAGTGCTTGGTGTGAGTTCAGTGTTAGTGAGGCACAGGGCAGCGGGGCACTGAGTCTGCTGAGGCTCAGCTCACCGTGCCTCAATGTCTTTGTGAGCCGGTCTGTCTCTGATATCTGTGGCCAGGGGAGTAGTCCGTCTGGGTGAGCCGGGCCGGGCACCCAGTGTGGGGATGAGTGGGGGTGGGGCACTCAGTGAGGCGGTGGGTGGTGTTTTGTTTAGGATACCGTTCTGATGGGCTGCGGCCGCGGCAGCTGCTGCTGCTGCAGCAGCAGTGGGGCTGACCCTGGAGTAGTGCATGCCTGGGAGTCCAGGGGCCATAAGGCCTGGGGCGGGGTGGGGAAGGTGTCCGTCAAGGGCTGGATGGTGCATTGTGGGGTGGAGGCGCCCGTGCTCATAGTCCTCTCTGAGCATATTGAGGCGGTCTCGCTCCTCCAGCTGGGCACGCTCCTGCTCCCTCCTGTGCTCCAGGGCCAGAGGGTGAGCATGCTCACGGTTAAAATCATGAGGCTCACGGTCCCTGTAGGAGCGCTCGGCCTCGTAGAGGCGCGGCGCTGCCAGCCGGTGCAGAGGGTCATTCCTCAGCAGCAGGTCCCTGGCCAAAGGGTCCCGTCTGTGTATGTCCAGGCCCCTGTAGGGGTCCCTCATTGGGTCCCAGTGGAAGGCAGGGTAGGGGAACCTGTCAGCTCCTGGGATGGGGCTGATGCCCATGAAGGGCGCCACCACTCGAGTTCTCTCCAGACTGCTGATGCTGTTGATGGGGTGGACACCAGCCATGCCCATGGGCATAGGCATCGAGGAGGGGGGATGGAGGTTTGGCGTGGTGGGTGCCTGTGTTGGGTGCTCACTTGCCCTCTCTGTGGCTCCGTCCTGCTCCTCCTTCCGCTCCTCCTTCACTTTGACCTCACTGTTCTTCTTCTGGTGCTCGTACGGGAGCTCCACCTTCTTCTCGAGGACCTCCCTGCTCAGGCCACTGTTGGGACGCTCGAGACTGGTCTGCCGGATGTAGGGTGATGCCGTCCCCCTGTTGGACACTTTGTCCTCTGATACTCGGCCATCATGGATAATAGGTGTGTCCTTGTCACTGTGCTGGTTGTCTTTGAGCTTATGGTCATCTGTGCCATTGTCTTTCCAGGAGTCCGAGTGCTCCCTCTCCCTGTCTTTGGCCTTGTTCTCCTTGTCCCTCTGAGACTCTCCAGCAGCAGGAGGCAGGTGGTTCCTGTGGTGCTCAGGAGGTCGGCTGTGGCCAAGGAGGCTGATAGGGTTGACAGGGACTGGGGATGGATGGCTTGGATGACGCTTTTCAACTGTGTCCCTATGAGAAAGGAGGAGAAAGTCCCCTATCAGTACCAGTAACTCAGATTATAACTCAGATCTAATGTTTTCCAAAACAACACCCCTGCCATGAATTCTTTAATGAAGCCTATTTCAGTTTTTGTTGGCACTGTCAAACAATCACTACAATTTGATTAGATTGTAGTAGTTGTACTGGAATGCATCTTATTGAAAGGTGTTTCTACAACTCTGCCCCTCATGTATGAAAATTAGGTGGACTTAAAATTAGCAACACCTCATTATAATACAGTTTAAACACCAATGCAAACTACAACCTCAGTAATAAACGTAGTTAAATTAATATCTATTACAGTACCAATCAAAACTGAACATTATGTTTCATAAAAGCAGATTTTATTCTATTGGATTGAATCACATTCTATTGTACAAGTGTACCTAATGAATTGTTGAGAGTATGAGTGTATAGTATACAAAATATATTATTGAATGATATCAGAACAAGCTCCTGTTCATGTATTCATGTTCCTGGAGTGAGGTAACACCCACCTGTCCTTGTCGTCCTTACTGACCAGTGGGTCCCGTTTATCAGAGTCTCTGTCCCTCTCGTGTGAGCTGGCTGAGGTGCTCCTCTCAGACTCTCCAGGTTTCAGCCAGGGTGGTGGTGTTGGGAAGGAAGGCGGCGTACGGTGCAAGCGGTTCCACGGTTCCTGATGGCCGCTGTTACTGCTGCTGTTGAAGTGCTGCTGTGCGTTGGGGCCATCTTTATGGCCGAACACTGAGTTGGCCGCTGTTAGGGATTCAACACGTGGAAAAACATGGTAGGACACAAGTTAAATGCGTATCTCGACAACTTGCACTGGTGTATTTGTGAATTTAAATTCTATTTTGCTGATGTTCTTATACACGATCAATAGTATCATTCATGAAGTTGAAACTCACTTAGTGCTGGATTTCCCAGTCCCCCAAAGGCAGATGAACTGAGGGATCCCAGTCCTCCAAATGATGTAGGCCTACTGAAAGGTTCTGGAGAGAGATAGGACATGTTATCATGCATACATTCACATCTTAAAATTCCTATTTCAGGTTGAGGATAACCATACTGAAGGTCTTCTTACCTAAGTGAGATGCTGGGGTGAGGAAGTTTCCAGGATGGTGGGGCGGATGACCAAAAGGACCTGCTGATGGATGTGTGGGACCTGAGGAAGGAGAGACAGTATGCGTTACATGTCATCCATGAACTGCTGACTGCAATACAAGGCGTGAGTGTTAAAAAAAAAACTTAACTATCCCTTTAAGATTTTTGTTTAATTCTTACATGTGGTTGCATGAGGTACTTATTAATGGTGCAAGATCATTTTTGAGATTAGCAAAACAACTATAACTATAATCAACTATAGTACATATAATAGATAATTATACACTGTGCATTATAATACACTACTATACTCTGTAGTCTGGCTCAGTGTCCCGTCCACAGCACTATCTGATTGGTAAGAAGTCACGAGTTAATAGCCAATCAGATCTTCACTGGTGTGTTGAGCAGAGCTGTGTGTAGAAATTGAGACAGCAGATATTTCATAATTTACATTAAATTTCACAATCTTGTGATCTCTTCCTATTATGACAAGCCTGCTCAGTTTCCCAGTTCAACACTGAAAATGACGTCTTGGTCAGGATTTTAAATCTTCCTTTTGTTAAGACTCCACTGCCACAGTAAAACTGTGTAGGAAGATGAGCTTCATTACAACAACATGTAACCATCATAGTGTGAAATACATTTTTACTGTCACTGTTAATTTTATATAATACCAGAAATCTCAATGCAGAGTTGCAGTGAACAGCAGAACAGATGCTGCTGTGTTTTACTCTGCAGCTCATCTCTGTGACAAGTGACTGATTAAAAAGCCGTCACATTACCTCGAGTGAAATCCTGACCATGACTTTGGGCATTTTCATTGGTGTAACTATGCTGCCGTCAAAGAAACAGATCGTGATATTTATTGAAACTTTGGCAGTATCTGCTGTCTTAACGTCTACAGCTCCTCTCTGCTCACAGGTGCAGCTCTGTGACTACCTGTCTGTGTTTATTGGCTATTACTCGTGACTTCTAACCAATCAGATAGTGCTGTGAGCGCGGTATTGAGCCAGACTACAGACTGTAGTAGTGTATCATACTGCACAGTGTATAATTATGTTATTTGTATTAAAGTATATAGTATGGTATAACTTTTATTATATATAATTATTCCATATATAATTTTAAATTTCATTATCATATTACATTCAATTACTATGGTGATAACTACAGACAGAGAGAGATCAAAGCCAAGAGCATTTTTAAATGAATTCAAACCTAGTGCCACCTCTTTTTTTTTTTTTGCTGATCCAAAAATTGATCTGAGAATTTTGTGATCCGTTGCACCCCTAGTTTAAGTGTATATACTTTTCACCTCTTTACCTTGCCAATTGGAAACAGCCATTATATAAGCCAAATATCTCTTCTCTCTCCCCAAACCAACCAGGCTCATTTGGTTGCTTTGGAGACCGAGCAACATTTAACTTGTATAACATGGGTTTCTCCTCTGAAAAGGCTGTCTGATGTCAAGGTAAACAAGGTATGAATTATACCACGGCCGGAGTGTGGCTGTAGTGCCCCTTCTATGCACGCAGCCAGTTTGGCATGACCTGTTTTGAACTGCCTGTTCCCTTAAAAGTACCAGATTCCCTCAGTTAAAACACAAAGGACACACTGCCTACCACAGCAGTGGTAGCAGTATTCCAAACTGTCCCTTTAACTCAAGGTCCACTTACTAACTTTGTAAAACTTTCAACTAAGGCCCAACTATCAACACAAACTGCAGTATAGAATATGGTTTAATATCCTAAAAGCTGTACGATAGATTGCCATGCAAACTGGTACAGGCAGCCTTGGATGAAGCCTGCTGACTTTTGTGGACATTAATCTGGTGCCTTGATTGCAGGTCAAAAGTTCAGTACAACACTGCTGTGCCTAAATACAGCCCCACTTAGTCCTGTTAAACTTGTATTGATATTTGGGTAACTATTCTTTTAATATCATCTAATGGAGAGATGTGAGAAATGGAACAAAATGTTTATCAACTCTGCAAACTTACTCTTCTGATGAAGACCATACGATGTGGTCATGATCCAGAAAACTAAGTTGACCTTGAGCTAAAATGTTTTCCTCCAAATGTCAGTTTATATGTCCAATTAGTTTCAGTAATTGCTAACTCCCTCTGCACAGCCTGCATAAGGCAGGTGCTGGTTGGCCGCAGGAACATCTCAGGTAAAAATATGAGCAGTTGCTGAGAACAGTCAGTCTGTTGAACAAACGTGAAGAAGCCACAGGCAAAACACATGGTTTGCTCCAAAGCAAGGCTGTGGGTAGAGATGCATGCGCAAATATTGCTGACCTTTTCAAATATTTGTTTTCATTAGTCATGTAAACAATTAGGAATATCGTCTTTTTCAGAGTAAGTGTAAAATTTGAACATTTTATGCTTGTAAACAGTCACTGTTGTAGACAAATTCTATTGGTTTTGCTGTCTTGGTCTGCTCTCAGCCAAGCACAATAATAATGTAAGCAGACAACAGTTCACTCTGAACAGCAGGAATCAATAGACTGTTGCTGTATGTCAGAGGCTACTGTTGTGAACCATCAGTCACTCTTTCTACCCAGAGATCTGACACACACACACACACACACACCTGCAGCGGAGAAGAGTGTGGCGGGCCGTGCCAAGTCGCTGGGGTGATGGATGGCGCCGAAGAGGCTGGGGCCCGGAGGTCGACTCAGGAACTCCGGCTTGAGGCCAAAGTCTAGCTTGTGAGGGTCAACCTGCATCTGCTGCTAGAAGACGCCAGACCGACAGAGAGAAACACATGTAAAACCCCTTTACACAACACATCACTGATGGGTCTAAGTGAGCAACTACATGGTTGTCTTGCTCAAGGACACTTTTTGAGATGCTGAAGGAATCAAACCTGAGACCCTGCAAGACTTTCTGCCAGAAAGCCTAACACATAGTTAACAGTGTGTTACACTCATATACTGTTGAGTATTTTTGTCGTCTATACCTCACTGTCAGGAAAAATGAAAACTGTAAACATTTTTTGTTGCTCTTTATATGTCATCTGGCAGAATGTCCTGAAGGTTAACTATGTGCCTTCAGAGATGAGTGTGTCCCTCTGATTGCCAGGCTACACTGGATTATACTACACACACAAAAGGAGACTGCTTTGCTAAATAGACTCATCATTATGACTGCTGAACCCATACAATAACATTTCTTACATTTTAATTATTTTGCCTGACCATTTAAGAAGAGAAGTCTTCATAATCATTTTATAATAGAGAAATTATAGCTGTATCCCTAATCCATACTGTACACCAATTCTATTTTGAGTCTGTAATGTGTTCACCTGGGAAAGGTGACAAAGTTTACACACTCAGTATATACTAAAAAGAGTGTGATTTTTATATGCACTCTTTTCCCACAATGCATTGCACAAAGGAACTAGATGAGGTTCTCAAAACAGGAAAAATGGAAACCAATTTTGGAGAACGTTCAGAAAACAAAACACAACCATGTAATGAAAAATTAAACGCGTTATGTTTAACTGGCTGTGTCATTCTAAAGTTTCAGTTTTATTGCCTTTGCATGGCACACATTGCATAATTCAGTGGTGGAAAGTAACTAAGTACTGTACTTGTTTGCCAATACATTTCAGAGGGAAATAATATTTTTACTCCACTACATTCATCTGACAATTATACTGTAGGTAATTTATACATAAAACATATGATATGATGCAGTACTCTACTACTGCCAAACAGAATAATGTAATATTTATTGGGATGTTAAGATCAATCACTAATCTCCATTAAGAATCTAACTGATTAAAAAACTATTAACTGATAATTATAAGTTTTGTGTAATATTTTTACAGAGCTCACAGGTTTTCTCACAATTTGGTCTGGTCTGCTTTGTTAATCAGAAATTGCCATAATTGTGCCTCATTTAACATTGTTTAGTTTGCAGCTGCCATTTTGTTAAATAAAGTCAGGCTCGTTTAGAGTCGCACTCTAAACTCATGTTTTGTTTCAACTGTTTGGGCTTCAGTTTATGTTTCACATAACTGTGTCACTTGAATTGATTATTGATGTTAGCACATTTAACTACTGAGTAAGAAAAATGCACAAAATTTGCATCCCTGTTTTATAATATATCAAATGAGCCATTATGATTTCCCTTATGCAGTACTGTGACTTTGGATACTTTAAGCACATTTTACTGATAGAACTTCTGTACTATAACCTCTGAGTTAATCTGTCAAATATGATTAAAAACTAAATGAAAATATGTAATGCGCTGAATAGACTTTTAAACATATTTTTAAAATAATCTGATTATCAAATACAAAATGAAGGTATGGAGGAAATTTTTAAATATATATATATATTTGTTTGGGACTTTTGGGCTATGTGTATCTATTAGGGGTGTAACAATACATGTATTTGTATTGAACCGTTTCGGTACGCGACGTTCGGTTCGGTACAGGGCTGTGCACGGG
>JAJHUR010085299.1:0-15902 GCA_027495735.1 Lutjanus campechanus | reverse complement strand
TACCTCTCCATAATGCTAATCAATTAATGCTAATTTGTGAAAAATTGTGGATTTTCTTTAATGATATCCTAATATCCTAAGTGAGGCTATGGCTTTTCTGACTGTACCCCAAACTGACCCTGAGTGCTGAACACTGGGAGCAGAGGACAGTGCTGACAGACAGCATATACGCACACACACTGCAATTAAATGTCGATATGCTGCTACAGGTGTCTATTGCGTGATGACAACAAATTTCTATTAGACCTTTTGTTTGTATAAGAACAAAATCATTCACCCATTTAGCGATATGATTTATCCTGGCCTTTCAAGAGGTCTCAGACAGTGGCTTATATGTTCTGTTTCATATATTGTAGGCTATAGGTATTTATTGTAACTAAAGTCTCATCTGGACTCTTAAATAGATTAAGCAGATGATCTTTAGTAAGCATAGCTTCCTTAACATTACTTTATTTAACTTCAGCATAATTTTACTTTCTGGTTCACCTCACAGTTCTTGGACAGGGTATGCTATCTCAAATCAAGGATGGCTGCTGTGCCCTTAACAGATATGCCGATTGCAGCTCCTTCTTCTTCTTCCTTGGCGAACTGCAGCTGGGTGGAGATTTACCGCCACCCGCCAAAACATCATCCGGCTTGTTTATTCTTTTGTGTTCAATTTCACTTCATTCAATATGATCGTCCTTTTAATTTTATTTGCTCTTATTTGCACTCTCTTTCTCCAAGAGGTTAAAAATACGCCATAAGCTCCATTAACAACATGCTGGCCCTCTCTCCTCCTACTGGCTGAAAATGCACCAGTGTGCTGATTTATATTTGACTTGCAGAATCAAATATGAATCCAAATCTTACCAAATTTTTACAAACATAACTAATTAAACACAATGGTGGATTCAATGTGACAACAGTATAGTGGTGCTTATTGATTAAAATACATGCATAACTTATATCTGTATAATTCTGTGTTCACCGCGGCCACTACGTAGACAAGATGGTATCCGTTGAGGACAAAAAGTGTCCAGTGTTTTACACTGGACATTTTTTGTCCATTTAGAGTACTACATCTGGTTACTCGCATGTAAAATAGTAAGTGTAATTACAGAAGTATGTTAATTGAGACACTGGAAAAGTGTACTTCCTCTTGCCTTTTGATATAGTAATGTGAAAAGTAAACATCTACTGAGAGTAGCAGCTGAGCTCCAGTACCTGGCTAAAGAAGAGTGAAAATCCCATTGAGACGACACTTCATTTAGGACAGATACTTCCAGTACAAGTCTTTCAATTAAAAGCTCCAGTACCTCCGACAATTGCATCATTCTCACTGCGCACTGAGGAGGAGAGGACGAGAGCCTTAAATGGCAGCTGACTGCTATACGATCACGTGTTGCCGAGCCTCCATTAGAGAGGATGACTGATGCATAAAGGAACTCTTTTTAAGTCAGATGTCCACATAGCATCAATGTCTGCATGAGCATTAACGTTTCATCTGAAGGGGAACAGTTAGGTTAGGTCTTTAAAGCAGAGCTGCTGTGTTTCTCAGTAATAGTCAAGCTTGATAAACGTTCATCATTGCTCCCCTGCTTCAATATTGAACAAAATGTCAAATGAACAAATGACGTGATGTTTGGAGTGAAACAGCCCACCAGTCTGGGAGCAAGATTGTTAAAAAAACAAAAAACAAAACAAAACATAGATTAATTAACAGAAAATTGGGTTTTGAGGTCCCGGTATCATTATTTGACTCTGTTCTCTGCAAAGAACAGAGCAATTATTGATCCTGTGAGTTGGTAATTGACTTTTAGATGCATTCTAAATGTCTTTAGCCTGGCTGGCCGTTGAAGGGAGAGGTAGCATGACTGACATAGAAATTGTCCTTTAACAGCCATTAAATGAAAAATACTGGATTTTTGCTATCTCCATTTAGACAAGAGAAGTATCAAACCAGCCTTATTGCTCTAGTCTCCAAAATAAACTGTCAATAGAATGTCAGAGGTTTAAGCAACCTTTCATCCTTTGTGAAAAATAGTATTGTCTTTAGCCACATTGGTGGTGCGGCTCCATATGGATGACAGTGTCATTTTGTCGACCACTTTGGTCCCAACTGAAATATCTGAACAACTATTTAATCTATTGCCACAAAATCTGCTGGATATCCATGCTTTCCAGAGGCTCAGTCTTCATAACCAATAATTTTGACGGTCCTGTGACGTTGTATCTCTAGCCACCAGTAGGTCAAAGTTTTAACTTACCCAGCAAAGTATCTCAACATCTTTAAGATGAATGGGCATGAAATGCAGTACAGATAATCCTGGTCCCCACTGGATGAATCACACAGACTTTTCTTGTAGTGTTCATGAGGTTGACATGTTTGGCTTTCAGTGAAATGTTTGGATAACCACTGGATGGATTGCCATGAAATTTGGTACAGACATTCATGTTCTCCTCAGGACAAAGAGCAGTAACTTTGGTGACCCCTGAACTTTTCATCCAGCGCCTTCATCGGGTCAAATTTCAATTTGTCCAGTACTTTATGCTAAACTACCTGCAAAACTAATGACATTCCCATCAGGTTTACCATTTTCATCAACTTGTCAACTGGATTTTGGCAGCTGGGCAGCTGTTAAGAAATATTGAAATGAGTAAATCAAACTGAAACTGCAAAACAGGGAGGACAAAATTTTAAACAGTCATCACCAAAGGAAATGAGTCTCTTGGATGAGAACATTGTCACTGATTAATTATATACAAAACAACATGATCCATGATCCAGAATTTAGGATAAGCACTTTCGTTGTGGTTTATCCCCACAAGAGCAAATTAATTCTCCATCCACGTATCCAGGTAGGACTGTTGGAAACTGGGGTCAGGTATTTCTGCAAAGTCAGAACTCACTGACTAATTAATAAGTGACAACAGAGGAGCCACACACATACAGAGGAGAGTTCAGGGAAAATGCAAATGATGTACAGGACAAGAACTTTAGAACAGTAAGTTCTGTCAAGTCATCAGACAGAACTGCATCTTTTTAGACAACAAACAAATTTAGCCACATCACCTGCAGATATCAGATCCTGTTTCAGCAGGAAGCTTAATGAGAAAATGCTAATTGCACTACAAACAACAACAACAACAAGTCCGGATGATTTATTGCAACTTGAAGTGCCTTTTATTCACTGCAACGTCACCCATTCAGTCTGGAGAGCCAGTGTTATTACTGAAGTGAACAGGAAAGATGCTTTTAGTTGTCAAAGACGGAAAATTGAAATAAAACAGGTCTCCAGTAAGCTTCTGTCTTTTAGAAACTTACAGACATTTTCATCAAATGCACTCTTGCAAAGATATTATCCAGTCAAATAATGTTTCACAGTCAAAAGTGATGCCAGTTGAAATTACACAGCAAACAATGAAATATTTATACTCACGAGCTTTACAGTAAGTACTTTCTCCACTTCCTTTGCCCTCCATTTCATATGATTTTACAGTGCTTCTCTGATTCTCCCTGACCTGCACTCCTATGTAAATATTAATTAATGCAATATATATCAATTTAAGAATATACATTTTGGGATTGTGTTATTGAGTCATTCTGACATCACTGCTCATTTATCCATTTAAGATGAACGTCTTTGTAAATTGATGTCAAATGGGTGACATTTCATTAATTGAATAGCAGTCACCTTATTCCATATTTAACACAACTTTTATGTCCCTTCTAGGTCTGGGGACGAGTGAAGAGTTTGCTCTTTTTTCAGGGTGAAATTAAGGCCACTCCTGAAAATGGGATGTGAGACGGCCGAATGTCCAAGCTATATATACACATTTCCTAACCCACTGCTGCGACGAGTCAATCAACAATCATGACTTCATCAGTCTGAAGGAATATGTTTCTGAGAATACAGTAAATCTGATGCTTTGGGACATAATATTTAACCAAAATGTATTTGATTTCTTATAATTTGATCAATCACCAAATTTAACTTCAGATTTAATGTTTTTGGAATGTAAAAAATCCTCTTAGTTGGTATGTTTCTGTAATACAGTGGCTGAATTGTATTTCTAGTTATGGTTGCTTTGTAGTAGCAATTTGTAGCGGCAGCCACATTACTATGACACTCATGACATACGGTACATTAGCTGAAGAACATGCTCAGAGTGCTTTTCACTTACAAAGATCTACAGCAGGTGAGTAGTGCTACTCTGGATCAACTGGGTACCATAGCTTCCTGTGTGACTCATTACACCAGAGGACTAGTACTGTGGCACCTTAGGACAAAACACATACAAGATCATAAATAACATATAAAAAACATTGGACAAATGTACTCCAAATCAAGAAAAGATACAACACAGAACACAGAACTGTGCACCAAAAGAAAAGCTCTTAACATAGTTAATTGCTTATTTGACTTGAAAGATTTAGTGATGCATCATAATTCATCCACCTGCTGTTTTGACACCCTGCCAACCAGGTTTTCCAGTTGCATGGAAATGGATGTCCTGGAAATTGTTGATAGCTCAGTCTGCTCACTCCACTATTAGGCATTTTTCCAAAAACACTGAAAACTGCAGTTGTAAAGCACCTTCTAAAGAAAGGCAACCTGGATCCTTCAATATTAATTACACACTGATCTCTTTAATCCTCCTTTGTGAGGAAAAATAATATTGAGGAAGCTGTTTTGACTAAACTCAATACCTTTTTAAATGCAATTGCATTTTGGACATATTTCAATCTGCTTTCAGACCACATTACAGCACTGAGACTGCGCTGATAAAGGTGTTACAACTGTAAATGACACTCGTCTGAATTCTAACTCAAGCAAATCATCAGTTTTGGTGACCTTAGTGTAGCATTTGATACTGTAGACTAAGGCTACATGACGTCGTAAAAAAAGCTATTGTGATTATTTTGACTGAAGCAGGTATGATAATTTTTGCATTACAATTTTTATTTTTATTGAAAAAAAACAACAACTATTAAAATCATGATGATGTGTCATTTATTGGGATCTGTACTAAACAAACATGTTTTCTTTCATCGAGAGAAAAAGATTTTTAGGCCTGGGCATCTTTGCAGCACTACAGTACTTTTTCAAAAGCAGATCACTATGAAATGTGGAGTCACCAAAGGTTTTATTCTTGGACCAATTTAACCTGTACATGCTCCCGCTAGGTCAAATAATATATGAAAATAAAAAATGCTTATCGCAGCTACGCAGACAACAGTCAGCTTTATTTAGCTCTCTCACCAAGTGACCATAGTCCAATTAACTCACTCTATCATTGCTTGGAGCAAATAAAGAACTGGATGCAATTAAATTTCCTTTAATTAAAAAAACAACACTGAAATCACTGTATCTGGCAACAAAGAGGAAGAATAAAAATTATTGCTCAGCTTGATTCCACAACACAAAAGAAAGGTTTATGTTTTAATAGACTCAGATTTGAGCTTCAACAGCTAAATCAAGGCAATAAATAGACCTGCTTTATATCATCTCGAACAAATAGTACGATTTAGAAGAAACTCATTCATGCCTTCATTTCCAGCAGACTGTTGTAATGTTCTCTTGTTTGGCCTTCCCAAAACGATCGTCAGACTACTTAAGCTCATTAAAAACACTGCTGTAAGACTTATAACAAGAACAAGGAGAACTGAGCATATTAATCCTGTTCTTAAATCCCAACACTAGCTTCCAGTTCAATATAAAATAGATTTAATCAATAATCTTGGGACCAAACATTTTTGATCTCTTTGAAGAATATAAATCCAATAAGGCAAAAACAGGGTGATACTGTTTTTAGCTACTCTGATGCACACAGATGGAACCATCGTCCTGATCTAAAATACACTCCAGCTCTAACCACGTTTAAACCTGAATTAAAACCTTTGTTGTTCTCCTGTGCCTTTGGCTTAGTGGTTTCTTTACTGCACTTTTATTTCTTTTGCTGCATTTGGGGGCACTTACAACTTGCACTGTAACTGTATTTCTGGCCAATTCTATTTGTCTTCTATTTTGTTTTATTTATTTATTTCTTTATAAAAACTAATCATAAACTCTCCAAACTGATGTTATGGTCTTCATTGCTTTTGTTTTTGAATGTCATTCTAATGCTTTTCTTTGCTCATGTGTAAAGCACTTTAAATTGACTTGTGTTTGAAATGTGCTTTATGAACAAAGCAGCCTTGCCTTTCCTTTAAGTTCCTAATAGTCTGAGTGGTTTAGTTCAGTCCTGCAAGTGATTCTGGCCAGAACAAGAAGTATCCTTCTTGAAGAATTAATTGGTGTGCTGAAATGAAAGTAGGTGAGAGGTGCTCTCCAATATCCTCTAGTAATTTCTCAATGTTGAAGCTCTGGTCACCATGTAATTGACTGGCGACCTGTCCACGGTGCACCCAGGTGCCCAGTGTCAGCTGGGCTCAGCTCCAGCCCCCTTGCAAACCTCTAAATGATAAGCTGGTATAGCTAATGGGTGGCTGGACGGATGGAAGCTCTTGTCTGACATTACCTGTCTCCAGCTTGTTCAGGATAACTGCCAGCAATGGACACTTATTTGTCTGAGACTGTGCCCATGTACAGCCTTGACACAAATGATATAGCACCAAGGTTTTGTATTTTTCTAATAGAAGCATAATAGTTGCAGTGGAATTTAAGATAATATACCATAAAACTGTGGCCACATACTGTATACTGTGGCTTATCTTCTCCCTCGTGGCCCACACTGTACGTGATCAAACCAAGATGAAGTTTATATTATTCGTCCTACATGACTGTAATCCAGCTGATGGATGCTGACATTACAGAGGTGAACCATGATCTCTTCTTTAAAGCTAGGCAAGATTCTGCGTAAAAGGCTAGAAATTCTGCTGAACAGGGAACAGGCTGTTTTTCCCCCCACACTGTGTAATTATTTCTTCCTTCCTACCCTTCTTGCCTTTCCTTCTTCCTTCTCTCTGCCCCCGTCTGTTTTTCTCACCCCATGAATATCTGCCGAGACCTCACCTCTCATTCTGCTGCATTATCCTGCACCTTCTGACAATTTATGAATTTTTAATCCACACACCCATGAATGTTCTGCAGATATATGTGCTGACATCATAATTCTTATTTTAGATTTGCTCCGAAATGTACCTGAATTACGTAAGAACTGGTCAAGCAAGGGCAAGAGGATAACGTCTAACATCCATGAATGTAATGAACGGAAACAAGAGTATATAATGACTATTTTATATTTTTTACTATTTTATATCGTAGTTATGATTCTACTTCTTTGTATCCAGTAAAATTGCAATCATGTTACATGTTCGGTAGAACGCACCACAGCCACATTCAGTTGAATGAGTCTGTCCTGGAGCTTTCTGTCACCTCTGTTTTCTCTCCTCCTTCATTTTTACTCCTCTCATTCCAGTCAAAACTCACCGAATACTCATCTATCCTCAACTTTCTCCTCTTAGTGAGACCCCGGGGCCAACATCACGCTGTGCACACATAAATGTTCTGAGGCTGAGGGACCAGAGACAGAGCAGAGAGGGTTCAGTCAGGCGGCAAGGTCACGCTGACCTCTGCTGAAGCAGGAAGTACACAAGGCCTTCTGGGATACACTGTCCTGTCTGTGGCAGTAATGGCAACTTGATGAATGATGTAGTTGAGGGACACAGAGGACTTTTCAACCTTCTTGCACTTGAAACAACCTGGCTGGCAGAGACAGGGGTTAAAAAAAAGAGAGTCAGCTGTGTTGATGCAACACAAATGACAGGCCTGATGCTGCTAAACCTTTTTGGACCAATCACAACCTCATCCTCTCTGCATGTGCACATCACAGCTGACTGTAGGTAAGTTGCTTTCATGTGGCCATCTTTCACAGGCATCCACAGGGACCCAACCCAGTGAAAATTGCACTAACAGAGACTGTTAACCCCATTTAAACAGTGCCAAATGTTTTAAGAACTAACCTTCCCCAAGGCGAAAACCAAACTGGGGTAAAGGAGGCTACAAGTGGAGAAGACAGCTACACAGTCTGTCACAGAGCAAAAGCATCTCACTTTAAAGTCATCTGCTATTTCTTGTATCACTTATAGTTACCTCCTTCAAATTGTTGAGTTAACATGTAAAAAATGTTTTTCATGCATGACAACACAAACTATCTTTTTTCTTGTATGTACTTATATGAGAGATGAGGACAGGAGGGGAGACTGGAGGGTTGAGCATACACATTTGTGGACACTGATTACTGTGGCCACTAGGGTTGCAACATGAGGCCAAAATGTCACTGCTTCCTATACAACCTGTACCAACGAAACTGAATCACAACGCAGATAATGGTGCCACACACCTGCACTGTTGCCCTCTGGTGCAGATGTTACAGGCGCATCACCAAACTGCAAGTTAACATTACAGCAGCACTCTACCTACATGGCTCTGGCCGCAGGTGATATTAACCTATATAATAGCTACTTTAAACATGGAAATGGTTAAATGTGAAGTGAAACGGTTCAAAATGTGGCTGCATTTCACTCAAATGGGTTTCAAGGTTGAAACACCGGGTGGGATGTGAATGTTGTGTTCATGTTGGCCAGCTTTCAGTGAGAAATGTGCCTGAAATATGTAGTAGTTAGCAACTGAATGCTTATCTTAATGGTATTCTGTTTTGAATCATTTTGGGCATAGGCTACTTAATACTTGCCTTATATTTACTATAGTAGAATTTGGACAGTGTTTATGACTATGTTTTTCTTTCTGTCAGTTTTACGTACTGTCATTAACTACATTAAAAAGGCAATTTGGTATATTGTTGTCTGCATAGTAATTGTGTTCAGCTGCTTGTGAATTCATACAAGGCATGTGAACAGGACAGGACTGAAACTGTTAATTTAGTGTTAAGTTATTGTAGTTGCGTTAGATTTAATTCACTATGTGAATTTAAGAATATAGTATTTCTTTATACGGTATATTTGAGCAAATTTTAAACTGTTAACACAACAGTTAACATATTGTTTAATTTCAAGTCCAAATTTGCCTTTCCAATGAAAAAAGTAATTCTTTAATGTCCTTGACCATCATGTTGTGCTTCATTTTTCTAAAGCATCGGTGCAGGTGCTGTTCAGCATTTGTTTTAAAAGTATTGTTTTAACACTGGTATCAGAAATAAAACAAATGATGCCCAACCCTAACAATGACAGATTCAAAGCTTTGAATAATTTGAGTCAGCGCTAGAAAATAGTGCAGTTTTTAAGAGCAGGTAGCCATGTTTTTGTCAGACTAACCATCCAAAATCCAAATATTTTCACTTTACTATCATGAAAGATAAAGAGAAGCAGCAAAGTGTTAGATCTGAGATGCTGAAACCATCAAATGTTTCACATCATTTCTCTGATTAACACTGTTAAAAATGCATGAGTCTCTTTTAAAATCTTACTGCAGTGTAATGGCTCTAACACACAAATGCAGGATGCTTAAGGGAGGTGGCACTCAGCCTTTAATTACACATATTCTAGAGCACATTCTAACTATTGATTCTGCCTAAGTGGATTCTTGATACATTTGGACATATGGTCATGCTCTTCTAGTTGGAAGAGTTCAGAGTGAGGGTATTGGCATGCGCAGCAGCGTGTGTGTGTGATGAGTGTGTGGAGTCACTGTTGGGCTGCCGCAGAGCTTGGCCAAACACCAGCTTGACGACAGCAGCTGGAGAGTAGTGATGTAATAATCTTGTTGCCATGGAGACCCGTGGTTCCCCGGCATCTCCAAAAATCCAAGGGCGGTGGAAAGTCACTGGGCTGGCTGGCTGGGACACGTAGTGCTGCTGTGACGAGATGACACACAGCCAATAGTACGGGGACATGTGAACTCACTTCACTCACGTCTCATCAAGCTAATGTGTGCAGTGTAAAGTTAGTGGTAGCTGTTATGTTGCATGAAACACGATTTTTATAAACAAAAATGCAAGTATGATAGAATACATTAAGGACTGACTGTAATGTTTTTTTTTTCAAGGCTGATACCAATATTGATTATTAGTAATCAAGGAAACTGATATACATATGCAGTAAAAATGACAATATTCAAATTCAAAATTCAGAATGACACAAACTCCAAGTCAAAATCTTTGAGAAGGCATTAGGGCTGAACAACTAATTGGAATTTTACCGAAAGCACAATATGGTCCAAGACCTTTGTGGTCTACGGTCTTTTATATTTCTTCTTTAAATAACAGGAAACGAGAAAGGCACAGGAAAAAGAAGGATTTTCATGTAAGAAAATTGGCCCTTCGAGCTAAATCACCATGACCTTGTCAGTTTCTGCCAAGTTGTCACAACAGCTGTGTTGGGATTGCCCAAATCCTCAGTCAGCGCAGTCAGTACCTAAATCTTCCAATCAAACGGCTGCTTGGAATTTGGTTAGGGGGGAGTGATCGGGAAAAATAGAAAAACCTGAATTTCAAATGAGTCTCTGCTGTCTTTCCTCACATTAGTCATGTACTGTATATCAAATGTAAATGGAGGAACTTCTTTTCACAGCAAACCCATAACCGCTACCTGTCTATTATGTCCTCTTCTGAGTCAGTTTTCACCCCTAATTGAGGCAGAGAACCTCTTCATTCGTTTGATATGGATGATTTGAGATCCAGATGAGTCTCTGGAAAGAGACAGAGAAATAAAGGACTGAAACATTGACTGAGGCATTGAGAGAAAGAAAGCAATGGGAAACAAAGAAAGGGGGAGAAAAAAAGAGCTCGCAGCCTGCATCTCATCATCAGTTAACGCCTGGGGGATTGTTTCAAAACATGGAAATGAAATGGTGCCCTTGCCTTGATGTCTGAAGCCTAGAAACCAAGCTCAGGAATCTAATTAGATGTCTGTTTATATTAGAAATAAGTAGTATGTGAAAACATTTCAGATGACAAAAAATGCTTTGAGGGATCATATTCTTGCAAAATAAATTACAATATAAAACTAAAAATAACGAAGACTGCACATTTAATAGTAACGCTTACACATATTCATTCACATCCACACAACCTGAAACATCTCAACTGTGCCCGAACATAAACAGGAGCACCGTGTTGCAGCAAGTCAACAGGTGAACAAAGCACATTGAGTGTATAATATATGGCACCAAGTGAAGTTGAACTGCTGCCTTGGATTCAGGAGCCTTTTGGGTGTTATTTCACTTGATTCCTCACCCATAGAGCCAAACTCTCCAGCTATAATTTGCTGGAGTTAATATTTTCTTGCCTGGACTGTGGGACACAGAGGTCTGGGTATTTTCCTCCCTCAACAATAAGTTTCTCCTCATCCATTTTGACAGCCACAAAATCATAGAAGAAGAGGGTGCTAACACTTCAGGCCAAAACACACTGAAAGCGTCGCATGACACGCATCTTTTGAAGTACACTTATTGTTTTGAATGGCCGAATGCACACCAATGGCGTTATTGTGTGTGTCGAATTACCTTGACGCCTCTACTCCAACCTTATTTAGATTTAGGAACATCCAATGAGGACCTTGCGACCAAAGCTTTGTTTCTGCAGCTGCAGTACCTGTTTGGAAGCTCAAAGAAATTAAAAAGGCATGGATGCAAGCAGTTGGTGCACCTAAAATTTGCCTATATTTGTCTATAGCTACAATTTGAAGTAGTTTACCTTGTGGTCCAGCTGAGGGCGTTCTTAATGACAGAACAGGAGCCATGACAGGAAATTCTACAATCTCAAGGCACATTTAGTCAAGGTGCATTTTGTCAAAGAACCACCAATAATTGAGCTTAAAATTCTGTTACATGGGTTGTTAAAAGTAAGTTAAAGTTAAAGATAATGTTATAAAGAAAAGAGTGCACAGCTTGAATCAATTCACTTTTAAATTCCGACTCAATTGTGCGTGAATTCAGCAACTATGATGGTGTGTTTCGTTCTCAACTGTAACAGCACAGTACTTAGAGTGCTTTTCATTACAGTGAATTTTGCCTCCTCGTCTCATCTCTCCTCCGTTGACCCGGAAGTCGATTTCCCTCTGCCATGATGAAGGATCTTCCAATTGCTTAAATGCACCTGGAGGAGACGAGGAGTGAGGAGAGAGGATACACCTACATGGAAGTCTTTTATCAAGAGGGGTGATGTTGATTGGACAGTTTCGGTGACTGTCATCCTGCATCATCAGGACAGACGCAGGGAAATCAAAGTCCATTGACTGACAGACGTTTCTGCAGCACGTTAAAGATTCGGATGAGAATATTTATGTCTTTTGGTGTCACAATGAGCTCATGAAGAAATAACTGATTATAAACATTATAAATATTATTAGACTACGAATCGCCGCATGTTCTGAAAAATGACACAAACAGGTAGAAACAGGATGAAAAGGTGCACAGTGATGATTCAGAGATTCGGTCACAGATATTATTATAATAAAGACACACCTAAGATTTGTAAGCAAAATTTTAAGAGTGTGACAAGGGGATATGAAAAAGCTAACTAATTTTTGGTAAGTGATGTAATAATTTCTCCATGAAACGCTATATGACAAGCTACAGTAGCTGCTTTACAGAAAGGTGACCCCAGACCTACAGTACAGTACACCCTCTGGCTCTCTCCTTTCTTGATGAACATCTTAAAAGTCAAATTCTTAGAAAAAGGCACAAAGATCTCATCAGGGCCGAGTGCCAATCTAACCAATTAGATTTTCTGCGGATGTCCAAAACCATATTTCATAGTGTGACCATCAGAGCCGCAGAGATTGATGAAAAACGTGCCTGGAATAGATTAATTGCCTGCCTTGGTGCTAATGACAGGGGGCATAGGCCTGGCTGTATTGTGTGGTTGTGTCTCTCTACTTCTCAGTGAGTGTGTATGCCCTCATATATACTGTATATGCAAAGTGTCTTTTTATATACTTAAGCAACATGCATAAGGAGGACTAAGATGAGTTTACTTGCTATATGTGTGTACTGCTAAATAAGACTTGGTTTGAATTACTTGACATATACTGTCAGTCTAACCTGTTGATTCCACAGGACACGACATGTCTGTGCCACAGTTTGATTTATCCTCCACACGGCAGCGTTTCAGAAACATTTCAGCAGTAGATATTTTGCCTGCCTGATTATGTTTACTTGTGCCGATTTGGTCCTCTTTCCTTGCTTTTAGCTACGTAGTTTCTTTTTTCTCTCATTTTATGATCTCAAGTCTGCACAGGTAATTTTATTTTGAAAATTGACAGGATTATCTATGGTTTTTCTGTGTCTGACTTCCTGCCTGCTCAATCTACTCAGATTGACACGGCATCTGTCAAAATAGACTCGGCATGTAGAGCAAACTGCTTCTGGGACACACTGCAGGGCTGCTGGTGGAATCACAAGCATTGTGTTGAATGGTCGTGATCACCTTGTGCAGACGTTGCACAAACATGATGCAGGTGTAACATGACGCAGCCATGCTCAGTGGAATCATGCTGTAAGGAGTTGCTGCTCAAAAAATCAGGAGGAGTAGCAGCATGTTTTTCATGTCCACATTTGCAAATTTTAAATTAAAATCTAACCCTGTACAACAAACAAAAACAAACACAAGCCTTTACATTACAAAAAAAGACCCTGGTCCACAAACATCCAAAATAGCCATTTTATTTTAGCATAGAACAGTGTGTTACACAAAATGTCAGCAGCTATATGTAGTAAATTCCAATATCTGAGAGTATATCAGGCCCGGGAGATCAATCCCTCTCAGTGAGTCATGACAGTGTGGCTGCCCACCTCTCTGAAGAAAGCCGGAGAGAAGAAGAAAGAGCTGCCACAGGTCAAACAGACCTGCGCTACCTTTTCCTTCCTATAGTTTTAAGAAAAACACACTCACACACACATACTCAGCGAAAGGCTGATCAGCCTTGCGCACCACAACAGCAGCTCTCTGTGAGACGTCATGAGATTACAAAGTAGTCTGTTAGCCAGTCTGCTCACTGATCCCTCTGCTTACCATGCCAGAAGAGGTTGAAGAAACTAAGCTTACCAGAGACAAAGAGAATATTAGAGAGATGATGAAAGGTGGATGAGAGAAGGAGAGATACAGGAGGAAACGACAGCTGATTGATTGTGTGTTTGTGTGTGCGTGGAAGAGTGCGCAAGGGGAAAACAAGAGAGGCAAAAAGAAAAAGCAAGGGCTCTTTGGCTGGCACTTGACTGAAGTGTGCACTGTTCTGCGTATGGAAGTGAGTCGATGATGACTACAGTTACCCACAGTTAGAGAGGGGATGAGCGGGAGTGCTTAATATTCCACACACATACAGTTGCTCCGCTATAGCAAGAGTTTAAAAATAGACCGCAGCAGACTTGTGGACTGAGGAGCTGAGCTAAAAAGAGTGTGTAGACGCGTACAATGAGGAGGATCCAGACGGGTCTGGATGATGTGAAGGGGAGGAAGATGGATGGATTTGCCCTTGGGAAAAGTAATTATTGATTAATCTCTCCTGTTAAACATAGAGCTTCTGAAAAATATAGTAAAACAGGACATTATCTGCTCTGATTCACCACCAGTCTGTACTATGTATCTTTCCGTTGGTGTTACGAATGTAAAAAAAAAAAAAAAACACTGCATACTATTTATTAATAAAAGCATGAGAAACATGAATGGGTCATCACTTTGTTTACTTTCCATGTGCTTTTAAATAACCTCACATCTCTGAAACTGATTGCCAGATCTAATTTATTTCATTCATGCCTTCTCAAACATCTTACATAAATAAATCAGCATCATGGAGAGGCTTGGAGAGGTTGTCTTATTTAAAGAAAAAGTAAAACATTTTGGGAAATAAGCTTATTTGTGTTCTTGTCGAGAGTTAGAAGAGAAGATCAATAACTCTGTCCTGTCTGTGTGATAACTATGAAGCTATAGAGGCAGCAGCTGGTTAGCTGAGACTAGAAATAAGGGGGAAAAGCTCATCTGGCTCTGGCAAAAGGTAAATAAAAAGCTGTCTACCAAAATCTCCAAAGCTAACTAATTAGTTATTCTGCACATAGCCCTCCACAAAACCACAACTTGTCATTTTACACCTCTGTTTTTGTACTGATTACAGAGCTGTACAGTGCTTTTTATTGGTCTTGTACATTGTGTTAACTCACTTGATACATTTTAATTGGCCAGGAAGAACCTGCAACAATCACCAACTGACTGGTCAAAACTTGGGTGCCTGAGTCGTTATTTCCACTGATGACTGAAATTCATTCAAACAAGACATCAGCATCCTCAACAATACTGACAAAAAGTGAGAAAGGCAGCGTTAGTTTGTACAATTCTATCAACAGAAAGTAAGAAGAACAGGTCCGAATTCACGATAGCTGCAACCAACTATTCTGACTTACATAATGCGCATGTATCCACTTGTGCATGCATTCACACACACACACACACACACACACACACACACACGCACACACACGCACACACACACTTGATCTCCATGGTTAAAGTACATAACTCACACCACTGAAATAGGAACTCCCTGCTGAGTCTACTGATGCCTCTCACAGGAGTCTACGACAAATGGTTCGTAGGTTTGGTTCCATGAATCCATTTAGTAGTGCCTTGTTTTTATAGGCCACTCCCACTGCAATGCCACCCTTTTGCCACCTGTTATTAACAGCTCAGAAGACACATTTCCACTAAATCTTGTGCAAGTCTGTGAATCCATTAAGAAGTTATGAGCCTTTTTGCTATAGGCCACTCCCATTGCCACGCCCCTTTTAGCCAATAGCTTGTTTGCACATGACGTCACGGCGCTGCGTCGCTGTGGCGGGAAATGCAAATGGAGGGCAGGAAGTAATTTTTCCTGAAGAAGCAGTCCAACAAAAGGCAAAATTCCCATGTTCTGCATTGTTTATGGTTGTTCAAATCGGTCCAACCGAGAAACAATGAAAAGTTTTTAT